>JAOXJP010000012.1:13425899-13446562 GCA_025762735.1 Platanus orientalis | reverse complement strand
CAAAAAGAAAGTACCTGCATCAATACTAAGACATCCATGGGATCACTGTCTTCGCAAATGGTTCGGGGGATGAATCCGTAGTTGTGTGGATACACGACGGATGAGTAAAGAACACGATCAACCTAATTTCAACACCACCCCACATTAATTATCTTTACATATTGTTGTCAAACATGAGTTCACATATAACAAAAAAGGTCAAAACTACAGCAAGAAAAAGCAGTACTATGAAAGGATATATTGATAGAAGGGCAAAATAAACAGCTCCAGTATGATACTCAGTTTCAATATATGAATGGAAAAGTCGCACATGAGGCTAGTGAGATGATCATACCCATAGTTCAAGATATCACTATATTTTTAACATATTCCCTGATATTTCCCTTGATCATTATATTCTAAAATATAAAAAATATCTCCCTAAAGAACATTGCCAAAATGAAAACTTTCGTGGGGAATGTTTGCTTAAGCTCCAAAAAAAAAATCCAAATCTTTTTAAAGATTCCTTTGGTTCTTTTGTGATCAAATCTGGGAATCTGTAGAGAAATTGGCATCTAGAGTCAATTTTGACAAAACTTGGTCAAAGCTTCTTCTTCCTTCTTTCTTTCTTTCTTTATTATTATTATTATTATTTTGGTGATTCTGTCAGTCGAAGCTTCTTCTTATTCTTTTTCTTCTTCTATGCGTGTGTGTGTGTGTGTGTGTGTGTGTGTGTGTTTTCCTTGTTATTTTTCGATTCCTTCATAGATTTACAAGACATACATCTCCATTACATGTAAAGCCAGTTATCATAGCAAGTTAAATAGAAAATTGCCGACATGATCTGCCTTAAATAAATTTTAATTATATTTAACCTAAAAGTATTCCAGTTATATAAATGAATCGAATTTACATACACACGTAAAAGGTAAACCATTACATATGTTAGTAATAAAATGGTTGCTTAATTATTCAAAACTAATTAAAACATTTAAAAAATCAGATTCACTAGCAATTATAAGGTAAAGTACTGATGCAATTTGATCAGATGGTAATCACAGAATTGTTTATGTGATTATGTTATTGCTAACAAGGTAAAGCATTTATGAGATTTTATGAAATTAAGGTACAAGTTTACAATATAATTTATAACTACACTAAACAAGTTATGTGCTACTAAAGGGCAACTTCGAGCCAGTTAGAAGACCAGGAGCCAAGAATTGTGTTTAGATTTGTATAGTATCGTTTTAGTTTATCATGTTCATGTAATTGTATCATATTAGCTGTAACAGACCTAATTTGGATGGCAATGAGGCTGTTACTTGATTGGGTTTCTATTCGGATGGATTTTGAGGAGTCCGCGTGGGATTCTTTTTGGCAGGAGGAGTTGTAATCTGTGGGGTTTGCTTTGGTCTTTTTTTCCTTTCTTTCTTTTGTGTTAGCTTTGGTTTCTCACCTTCTTGGTGAGTTGCCCCTGTTTCTGTGATTCTCTTGTTGTGTTTGGCCAGTTTTCAATAAATTTTATCCCTTTATCGCTCAAAAAAAAAATAATGAAGGTTTATAAATCTGAGGTAGCAGATTGCTAAGTTTAAGCAGGGCGATCTTCCTTTGTCTATCTACTATTCTCTTCGGAAAATGTGGGAAGAATTAGAGCATTATAATACATATCATCCCTCATGTGTAAAAGATTAAACATGTTGAAGAGATTTAGGCATTTGAGTTGTTAGCTGGTCTGAATCCCGAATATGAACAAATTAGGGTAAATTTTCATAGTTATGACCTGTTACCGCCACTACAAGAGGTTTACTCATATATTCATTGTGAGGAGAAGACAAGGTATAATGAATATAGCAGTTTTTGTGATTGAGAAATCAGCTCTTGCATCTTCTTCTCTAATAGGTGGTCATAGTAATAGTGGATCCCGAGAATGTGGTGGACGTTTTGGTAGCACTTTTGATGATCGGAATAAGCTAGTTTGTGAGCACTTTGGTCGTCCTCGTCATTCTAAGGGAAATTGTTAGGACCTTCAGGGATGTCCACCTCAGGACTCCTTTCACATTGTATCGCGTGGTGGTTTTAGAGGAGGCTAGGGTGGTGGTCGTTCTGGAGGCCGTCTTAGTGTGCATATTGTAGCTTCTACATCCACAGATATCTTACCTCCAACATCTGCTAGTTCTAGTGACAGTGTTGGATCATCCCAGTAAGAGATTGAGGCCTTCCATTGATTTGTTGCTTAGCTTGATGCTTCCTCTGCAGCTCCCCTATCGTCTTTCGCCCATACAGTTTCATTTGGATCAGCCTTTTCTGCCTCTATTTCATCACCTCAAATTTCCTAGATTATTGATTCAGGAGCATCCCATCACATGGTTGGTATGTCTACTCTCTTTCATTCCTACCACATTAGTTCTGGGAAGGATAAAGTATGTATTACTGATGGGTCTTATTCTTCGGTAGCTGGTCATGGTGATATTCATGCCAATTCTAATTTATCTTTGTCCTTTGTGTTGCATGTACCTAACTTTACTTTGAATCTTTTGTCCATAAGTCATTTGACCAAGACCTTGCACTATTGTGTCACTTTCTTTCATTCTCATTGTTTGTTTCAGGACTTGGAAACGAAGAAGATGATTGGTTTGGGGCATGAGAAGGA
Source organism: Platanus orientalis (assembly GCA_025762735.1). Classification (NCBI taxonomy): domain Eukaryota; kingdom Viridiplantae; phylum Streptophyta; class Magnoliopsida; order Proteales; family Platanaceae; genus Platanus; species Platanus orientalis. The sequence continues at coordinate 13,443,933 of JAOXJP010000012.1, read as the reverse complement.
TGGACTCGTATCTCTTGGATCGTAGTACACCAATTGCATCTCCAATAATGAAAGGGAACCTGATATCTTCATATGAGTTGTTACAATGGCATTGCCGATTAGGCCATCCTTCATTTTCATTGTTGTGTCAAATGTTTCCTCATTGTCCTACTTCTATTTTTAATTATGAACCATGTCAGATAAACATTGTAGTGCTGTTTATCCAATAAGTAATAAAATAAGTAATTCTTCTTATTATCTTATTCATTATGATATTTGGGGACCATCCCCTACTATGTCTTTATCTAGTTTTCGATACTTTGTTACATTTGTTGATGACTACTCTAGAGCCACTTAGGTATATATGCTAAAACATAAGAGTAATGTTTGTATTGCTTTTACGTCTTTTCATGGCATGATTGGAACTCAATTTGATGCAAAAATCTATATACTCAGATCAGATAATGGGGGCAAATATGTTTCAGGGAACATGTCTTCTTATATTGATAAGTCTGGTATTGTTCATCATACTATGTGCTCAAATACTCCTGAACAAAATGGCATGGCTGAGAGGAAGAATATGACCCTACTTGAGATAGCATGTGCAATTATGTTCACCATGCATGTACCAAAGATTTGTTTGGTCAAATGCTGTTTAAACCGCATCATATCTCATGAAAAGATTACCAACTTGAGTTCTTTCGTATTAGACACCCCTTGAGGTCTTGTCACCTTCCTCTTTATTTTCTTTACCCCTTAAAACATTTGGATGCATTTGTTTTGTCAATGTTCCTAAATCTGATCGCACCAAACTTGACCCTAGAGCACTTAAATGTGTCTTTTAAAGGTATGCTACAAATCAGAAAGGATACTAATGTTATCATCTCCCTTCCAAAAAGAGATTTGTTTCTCGAGACGTGACATTCTTCGAGTCCATACCTTTCTTCTCCTTTATATAGACTTCTCTTCAGGGGGAGAGTTATGGTACAAAAGATTCATTTGATAAAATTCCTTTCTAGTTCCTGTTTCTCTATATTACTTTGATGAAGCTGGTAAAGAGGGGGAGTCAGAATTGAAGGTGTACATCAAAAGAAAAAAGATTCATAGTGAAGATCAAGCTTCTCAAGACCTCATCCAAGTGCCTTCTTTGAATCCAAGTAATGAACAAGGTAAGGCTCCTCTATCTTAGTCTACTGAGTTAGATGTTACATATCAGTCATTGTCATCTTCATTTTGTAGTTTTTCTTCGTCTTTGGATTCTGTGTTTGTACCTCGCAGTGTGCAAGAAACATTATCACAATCAAACTGGAGAGTTGCGATGGAGGAAGAAATGAGAATCAAACATGGGAACTAGTGGATCTTTCTAGAAGGAAGACAACTGTTGGGTGTGGATGGGTCTTTGCAATTAAACACAAAGTAGATGGTTCTCTTGAGAGACATAAAGCAAGGCTGGTTGCTAAAGGATATACACAAACATTTGGAAGATTTTATAAAGAAACCTTTGCTCCAGTAGCAAAAGTGAACTCAATACAAGTTCTAATATCCTTAGTAGCTAACTATGGGTGGCCACTTCAACAATTTGATGTTAGGAATGCCTTTTTGCAATGAGACTTAGAAGAAGAACTTTATATGACACCTCCACCAGGTTTTCAATTTCCCAATGATAGAGGAAATGTTTGTAAATTGGAGAAAGTGTTGTATGGGTTGAAACAATCTCCAAGAGCTTGGTTTGAGAGATTTCAGATAGTAATGGTGAAGATTGGTTATAGGCAATGTCATGTAGACCATACTTTATTTGTCAAGTTTCAGGGAACAAAAATAACAATGTTGATTGTGTAAGTAGATAATATAGTTGTAACTGGAAATGATGATGGTGAGATTGTTAAACTTCAGGAAGACTAGCTTAAGAGTTTGAGATTGAAGATTTAAACCTCCTGAAATATTTCCTTGGGATTGAGGTAGCCAAGTCAAAAAGAGGTATTTTTTATCCCAAAGGAAATATGTACTTGATTTGTTGAAAGATGTTGGTATGACAGGGTGCAAACCATGCCTAACTCCAATTGAAGCATATCATATGCTGAAAGAAGGTGACAGTGATAGGTTAATTGATGCAAGGAGATACCAACGTCTTGTTGGACGTCTAATCTATTTATCCTTGACCAAACTGTACATCACATATGTAGTAGGTGTAATTAGTCAGTTCTTGCATGCACCTATTCAAACTCACTTGGAGGCTACCTATAGAGTGTTGAGGTATTTGAAAGGTTGTCGTGGAAAAGGAATTTTACATCAGAAACATGGAAGTCAGAGTTGTAGCATATACTGATGTTGATTGAGCTGGCTCAATTTCAGATAGGCAATCTACCTCTGGATATTGTACCTTTGTTGGAGGTAATTTAGTTACATGGTGAAGCAAGAAGCAATCAGTAGTTGTTAGATTGAGTGCGGAGGCTGAATTTTGGTCTATAGCTCATGGTGTATGTGAGCTATTATGATTTAAAATGCTTATCTCGGGACTTGGATTCCATGTTCCAGAGCCTATGAATTTATTCTGTGACAACAAAGCTGTAATCAGTATTGCTCATGATCCTATATGGCATGACGGGACAAAGCACGTAGAAATAGACAAACATTTCAACAAGGACCATTTGAAAGCAGGAGACATTTGTATGCCATTTATCTAGACAAGAGATCAAGTTGCTAACACTTCACAAAGGGACTAATTGGAACACTGTTTTCTATGTTAGTTGACAAGTTGGGAATGATAGATATCTATTCTCCAGTTTGAGGGGGAGTGTTAGTACATCAGTAATATACATGTATTGAGATCTTGGATGTATGATTGGGATGCATACGTCTTTTCTCACTAAGGCGTGAGCTGGTTTTATTTTTTTTATCTTCATCTGTTTTTAGCATTTCTCACGCTGTATCAGCTCTTATCCTTCTTCATTAATACTATCTTTTCAAAAATATATATATACATGTATTGAGGGTATAATTATCATGTATTAGGGTTATACTATACCGTATAGTATAGACCTACCCATTTCATATACATAAGATTTGGTGTGTTGTGTGGAGACATACGATTCACGCACACACGATTTGCTCTCCTCATTCTTTCTCTTTTCTTTCTTTCTTTCTTCTCTTTTTTCCTTCTTCCAATCTAAACTTCAACTCTATTAGTTAATTATTTTCTGTTGTAGATTGTCTTTTTTGAAGATTTAGGCTTTTGGGTTACACTCTGCCTAAGTCCTTGGCCAAAGGTCAAGTTTCACAACTTATAGGTTCTCTGCTCTACTTGAGTCACAATTTTCAGCTGTAACATCTGAAATCTCTTTCTTCCAAATTTTATTTATTTCTTTTGTTTGGAGCATTTCTCATGCTGTTTGACTTCTTTCCCCCTTTTTTAATAAATTTACCTTACTTTCTTCCAAAAAAAAAATCTTTAAAATTTTTTGTTACATGCCCTTTTTCTGATATTTATAAAAAAAATTAGACTACTAATTTCTTCTGCTTTATTGGGTATGTTTCATTATACATGCATGTTTTCATTTATAACTTTAAATAATTAAGCATGGTGTTCTCATGAAGCATGGTATCAACCTGGTGGAAGAAAGCAGGGGCCTGTTGCCTTTGTGAACAGGTCTCTCATAGACCTTAAGGATATTGCTTTCATTGCTAAGAGGGTGAACCTCTGCAGGTATTTATAAAGGCAAAAGGTTCAATAAATGATGCTAAAATTTTCAACAATCCCATAACATACAACCTATAAAGAAGGGGGAAAATAGGCATGATGTATATATAGTACACCGGTTGACGAGTTCTTGATTTTGGCTCATCAATCTGCCGGTTCCTCTCCCACATTGATAATTTTCTTCTACATTTGTGTATGTATTCCTAAAAGCAGTTTGAGCACTGAGTGGTGACTGCCAAGCTCGGCTAGCTGAAATCATTTTGAATTTTGCATCTCTGCATGACCAAGGCAAGCAATGATGATAGGGATTGATATAGCTGATGTCACAATTTCCATATAGCTGTGTGGACAGAATGATATTAGTTACATCAATTTGGTCACAATGTCAATACACATTTATTCATCTATACCTGACTTCTTTCATTAGGATTTATATGTTATGTATTTGTGTAGTCCTGTATATTCAGGTAAACATTTTTTTGTTGTTGTGGTTTCATGTGGAACTCCTACATACCTTTAATTTTTAGGCATGAAACTTTACCCCCCCTGCCATCTGGCTTGGTCCAGAAGCTTTATTAGGTTCCAAGCCAATGACAAATATTATAAATGTCTTTTCTCTGAATGGTGGTTGACATTTTCTGGTTGATACAACCTATGATATGATTGAGTCTTAACATTAGATCTTATATTTCTCAAGTGCTACAAAGCAAACATGTCATCGATCCATTGCCTGAAGCTGGATTACATATTTTGGTAGATGTGTTTCCGGTCATTAATATTAATTGTAACATTTTTTTTTTTTTTTGATTGCTGCCATTTTCTGGTCAATACAACCTGTGATATGTTTGTGGGTCTTAACATTTGCTCTTATATTTCTCAAGTGCAACAAAGCAAACATGTCATTGATCCATTGCTTGAAATTGGATACTTTGGCCTATGTGCTTCCAGTCATAAATTTTAATTACAAATTTTTCTATTTTGAGGATAAGTAATATCAATAACTATTGCAATATTATTTCCTTGTTTGGTTATTTATACAATTTCAGAACTCGTTTTACCTTTTTCCATCTCGGGTTGTGTTATGGGAACGTGTAGCAGTTTTCTGCAGGAATTCATTATGTGGACTCGATCCTTGAAACTATATATGATTTTCAAAGTATGAATTTCTTCATTTTACTTTTTCCCATCTTGGGTTGTGTTATGTGAACTTATTGCAGTTTCCTGTGTGAATTTATTAGGTGGATTTGATCCTTGACATTTTGTCAGATTTTTTTTTTGCTGCGATTTCAGGATTTTTATTTTTAAATATTTTGGGAATCATATCATATTTAATACATTTTCATTTCTGGGGCCGAAGGTATATATAACTGTTCTATTGTTATATGAATGGTTTTGTCCACATAACTTTGTTTTGCCAATGTGGTATGGATGATACTTTCTGCCAGTGGTTCATCAGTCTGGGCTCATATATTAGTTTTTTATTCTCTTGCAGACGATATAAAGAGAAAAAGGAGGAAGCGGAGCCAGAAGCTGATCCAGAACGAGATCAAAGGACTGTATTTGCTTATCAGGTATCCTCATTTTTTTCTGTAATATCTTACCTGTGATTCTGATGTTTGTTGACTGATTTTTCTACCATTGGTTTTTGGCAGATTTGTTTGAAGGCAGATGAAAAAGATGTGTACGAATTTTTTTCCAGGGCAGGCAAGGTTAGTATACGATTGGGTTTTATTGTTTTTGCTTTAGGATGTGTTTGTGTGTGTGTGTGTGTCTATATATATATATATATATATATATATAATAAAGAGTATCCAAAAAGCCACATTGTCATTGCTAGTCCGCAGAAGAAGTCTTGCCACCCTTATCTTGGCTATGCCATCAGCTATGAAATTGGCCAATCGAGGCATCCAGTTGAACCACTTTCACTCTACTCGGGATGTTCACCTGGCCTCTCTAACCAGAAGCAGCAGGTTCCATGGGCTTCCACTGACTTATGGTGGTATTGGAATCCTCTTTCACAGTCGAGAACTGGGGGAGCCTTGGCCAAGAGCTAATTTCTCAGCTGTTGTATAGTTCCTAATGCCCTCTATTGGACTGGATAAATGGTGGCACCTGTTGATGCAGGATATTCCCAAAAACCTGAAGCAATGGTCAAAATTAAAGTGCAGAAGCAAAGCTCAAGAATATATTTAAAATTCACACAAGTAGCCACGAATGTGAAATTAGAGATTAGAATAAAAGAAATATAATTAAAACTATTTAGAAGGGGAAAAGAGAAGAAAATAGGGAAAAATAATCCAAGGGTTTTTATGTAATTTCTGGATAGAGTCCCAAAATTACCAAATATCCCTTCTGACTTCTCAGAAAATTCTTAAATTTCTAAGGTAGATTCTGACGTGTGCCAGGGTTCTACGGTTAAAGTTTCATGAATTTTGGATATGTTTTGATTTGTCAAATCGTAAAATTTCAGAAAGCTCAAAGATTCTTTAATGGTGGATTTATAGAATCAGCAGGGAATCTTTTGATTTAAGAGAGAAGAAAGAGGGGAATTAATGCAGTACAAAGGAGAAGAAACCAAAATCGATGTTGAATAATTTTCGAAAGCCTCAAATAATTTAAAATAAAGGATGCAGAAGAAAAATAAATCAAGAATTGAAATTATACCCCAAAAGGCCATTTTTGTAATTTTGGACAGAAAATCCGAAAATTGTCAAAATGTATCTTTGATGCATTAGAAAATTCTAAAAATTTTATGGCTGTTTTTTTATGTGTTCTAGGGTTCTACAGTTAAAATTGAATTCTGACAAGAATTGATGGGTTAAATCATATAATTTATGAGGAGAAAGAAAATGAAGAAGAAGAAAGAATAATAATGATTGAAAGAAGAAAAAGAGAGTAATATAGAAAGAAAAAGAAAGCTAAGAAGAAACTAAGAGAGCAATAAAAAGATAGAGATATACCTTGAAGGAGAAAGGGAGCATATGACTGCATCTATGGAAGAGGAGAGCCAAGAGTGGCATCAACCCTTGGAAAAGGATAGATAAACCAGGCCCATGGCCTACCTGGGAACACCCAATTCAACAAAATTTTAACAATTCTTTACCATAAAATTATGGGAAGGTGGTGCCTTTAAATAGGCTTACATCCTAATGAAATTAGAACTTTCGAAAAAAAAGAAAACATTTTAAAATACATGTAACTTGTTGCCTAAATTTTCTAAAATTTAAAACTTCCTAAAACACACTTTTTAAAATCCTAAACTTGTTAAAAACATTAATAACTTGTTGCATAAGTTTTTTTTTAATTCCTAAACTTTTCAAAATATGAAGTTTCGTAAAGTTTAAACTACTAAAACTTAAGACTTTCTAAAAAAACACTATTCCCATTTTTTACTGACCTCGAATTTGTGCAATCTTGGTCTCTAATGACACCAAAATCAAACCAAAAGGGCAAGTTTTGACCTTTGAAAAAGTGGGTTAAACATAAAAAACAGGATTATTCTAAAAAAAATCCAGCAAAATTTTTGGCACTATTGGCCTTATAACATGGACGCAAAATAAATGTTATCCCCTATAAGATCCTAAGTAACCCACATAACATGTGTACTTAAATCTAGCCCTCTTAGGTGGGGGCACATACATAAGCCGCATAATGTTGTCCGCATCAGGAATTAATGGGGAAAATTAGGGATTTTCTAGGGGATCATGTGGAGATCAAAACCCTATAAAAGAATTAAAGAAAATGACCAAGTATGATGGGGCAATTTTGACGTTTAGTAAACCTAGAATATTTTGTATATAAAAGAAATCAGAGACTGTTATGGGAAAACAACAAGGGTGAAGGGGGAGAAGAAAGAGAAGAGAGAATAAGATAGATGATAAAGAAGAGAAAAGAGAATAGAAGAGAAGGGGGATGAGCTTACCTAGCTCATGGGGTGGAGAGGAGGGAGCTCATGGCTGTATTAATGAGAGAAATAGGGAACCGATATGGCATCATTGCATCAACCCTAGGGAGGAGAGAGAACATAGGCTCATGGTCCACCTTGGGAAACCACCCAAATTCAAATTCAAATTTGATTAATCTTCGCTGCTTTATTTCAGAGGGGAGGTGGGGCTGCCTTTAAATAGGCTTACTACCTACATTCTTTAGAAACTTACTAAATCACCTAAACTTGGAGGCTAAGTATTTCTAAAATCTAAAACCTTCTAGAACTCATACTTTTCTTAAAACTTAAACTACTCTTAGTTTTTCAGCCTTATTACACTACCATACTCCTAACTAATATTTTAACTCTTTAATGGCACTATCGGCGTTATTACATGTGCATTCCCACCCTTACAAAACCCTAATTAATCCATATAACCTGTACATTTTAATTTGACTCTCTTATGTGGGGGTACACATATAAGCCTACTAATGTTGTCCACATCATTCTCCTTGGGTGGGGAGAAATTCGACCTCGAATTTGATGGCAGCCACTCTCCATCACAGCTTCCAATGGATTAATTCGTGCCTTTCAAAATTGGAGGACATTGTGGTGGAGGTCCTAGAATGGATGACTTCTATGCACCTTCAGTCTTTGATGGCTGCCTGGACCTTGATCTTGATCTGGTCTGCTTCTCGGCTTTTGCTTGAGCTGAAAAACTTCTTGAACTTTAGCGATGTCTAGCCTTTGGTGATTATTTGCAGCATGGTAGGTGGAGGGCCAAATAAGGACTTTTTGCACAAACTCTTCTGCTTTGATTTCATTTGTTTTCTGGCCATTGACTTCTTTTGGGCTCTCGTTTGGCTTTCAGAATTAGGCTTTTGATCTAGAATTGAAGATGTGCAATTTTCAAATCTGGTTGCTTTTGTAGAAGAGACCATTGGGGCAGTGGTTTCATCAAATATCGTATACCATACTCGATTTGTTGCAAGCCTCTCCTTAATCCAATGTTTTTCAAACACGATCTCATAGCCTTTTAAAGGACTGATATGCATTGAAGATCATCTGTATTAGCTCCATGCTCAAATTGAATATAAAACCCATCTTAATAATATCAGCAAAAATTTTGATCTTCCTCATCTTCTAGGATCTTTTTAATTAGGCTTGGAGAAATCAAATTCACATTATATTTATCATTTATTAGAACTTTAAACGATTTGCCACCTAAGAGTATGAATTTAGTTCTAACTTCCACCATTCCCGTGATTTCAGCTAGATGGAACTAATTGAGAAAACCTGAAAAAATAGACCCACAGGAACCCAACTAGATAGGAATTAGTTGGAACTTGGTTTTGATACCTAAATTGATGTAGGATATTCCCAAAGACCTCAAACAATGGTCAAAATTAAATTGTGGAAGCGAAATTCAAGAATAGATTTAAAACTCACACAAGTAGCTACAAATGTAAAATCAAAGATTAGAATAAAAGAAATAGAATTAGAATGATTTAGAAGGGAAAAGGAGAAAAAATAACCCAGAAGGATATTTCTGTAATTTTTTGACAATCCAAAATAACCAAACTACCCCTACTGATGTGTCAGAAAATTCCAATATTTCCAAGGTAGATTCTGATGTGTTCTAGGGTTCTACAATTAAAATTTCATGAATTTTGGATATGTTTTGGTTTGTCAAACCATGAAATTTCAGAAGGCTCAAAGATTCTTTAATAGTGGATTTATGGAATCAGTAGAGAATCTTTTGATTTAAGAGAGAAGAGGGGAATCAGTGGGGAAAGTTACGATTTTTCTAGGGGATCATGTGTGGATCAAAACCCTATAAAAGAGTCAAAGAAAAGGGGCAAGTATGATGGGGCAATTTTGAAGTTTATTAAACCCAAAAAAATCTGTTTATAAAAGAAATCAGACTGTTATGGGAAAACAAGAAGTGTTAAGAAGGAGAAGAAAGAGGAGAGATGATAGAGAAGAGAGAAGGGGGAAGAGCTTACATAGCTCGTGGGGAGGAGAGGAGGGAGCTAATGCTTGAACCAATGGGAGAAAGAGGGGAGCCAATATGGCTTATACCCTATGGAGGAGAGAGAACACAGGCCCATGGACCACCTTGGGGAACCACCCAAATTCAAATGAAAATTTGATTAATCTTCACTGCTTTATTTCAGGGGTGGGGCTGGGGCTGCCTTTAAATAGGATTACAACTACATAGTTTAGAAACTACTAAAATTAGAAACTTATTAAATCACCTAAACTTGGAGCTTAAGTATTTCTAAAATCTAAAACATTCTAAAACACATACTTTCCTAAAACTAAAACTACTAAATGCCCTGGGAAACAAGGTTTTCGACCAGCCATCTAGTGGGCCCCATTGTGTTGACTTTGGTGGTCCACTAGAGGACAAAAACTCTAGCTGTCGACAGAGCTTGTTTACCACAAAAAGCCCTTGGCATTTCAACCTTATTTCACTACCTTACCCTTAACTAATTTTCTAACACTCTAATGGCACTATTGGCCTTATTAGACGTGCATTCAACCCTTACGAAATCCTAATTAATCCCACATACATAAGCCTACTAATGTTGTCCACATCACCTGTGCTATCTCTAGAAACTTCACCATTCTTTTATGGGCCTGGATTGCCCAAGGGGCACGTGTCAAATTGAGTTTGATGGAGCTCCAAGGATGTGGAAGCCAGAAGCAAATAACATCCAGTGAGGAAGGGTTGGTTATAGTTGGCATAAACCAATCCTTTTTGGTGTCAGTGGAGAACCCTGAAAAAGATAATTTACTAAAGCCCTGTGTGCGATCCTGATGGTAATCACATCAACAAGCTCTTATGTAAATCAAAGTGTTCCTGAAATAACCTGGATATCTTTTTCTCCCAAGTACTCCAAACCATAGCCATGATCACAAATAATTAGGAAACACAAATATTGAACTTAATTAGCGTGGATAAATTGGCATCCAGTAATAAACATGAAAAAAATAGAAGGCTGTTCATATACACCCTGTGGTTTTCATCTCCATGGAGTTAGTATTCTGATAATTGGTGAACTCAGCCTTTTCTAATAATGTGGTCATGTAATCATCTATATTAGTTCTGTGTGGTGTTCAAAGAGTTTTTAGTGCACCAGTTATATATTTGTGCTTCATCTTATTCATTCTTTGCCTTCCATGGAGCATAATACAATGATTATTGTTGTGATTTAATTTTTGTTTGTATTTGGTGAATTTAATGGTGCACTTAAAACGTGACAGGCAATCATATATGCTGCCTCTAAAGGTGCAATAATATAAACTTTAAAAGTATCTTGTCAGGGGATCATCGTTTGTAAGTTGAACTTTTTGAAAATGTTACTGTACCTCCTCTTCTGTTATATTGTTAACAACCTTATATTTACCATCTTCAGGTGCGAGATGTGCGCCTTATAATGGATCGCAATTCAAGACGGTCCAAGGGAGTTGGGTAATATTCTTTTGTCCTTCTCAATAGAATTTTCCAATTTGTAAGACTTAATGATTTATTGTCAATCTGAGCAGCTTTAGTTTGAAGCTTGGACTTTGGAAGGAGTTTTGTTTGTAATATCTTTTATTCTCTGTTTATAGTTTGAGACCATGAAATATGTGGAAAACCACCAAGTTGATGCGTATTACATTATCAGGTATCCAATTCACATGAAATGATAGAATTCTATGATAATGATTTAAGGTGCTCATGAGGTGCACCTTAAGCCTTGATGCTGCCTTGTGGCAGTGGCATGCACCTCATTACTTTATGCAGACTTAGTCTTACATATATATATTTTTAATTTTTAGATTTATATAAACTAGTCCTTCATTTATTATGGTTAACATCTTTAGGGTTTTTAAATTTTTTTGAGGCTGTGGCACTTTAATGGTTCCTCTACTGGATGCTGAAGGGTTTTCGGAGTTACCGATTGTGCAATGTAGTCTTATTACCTTTGAGATGAATCATTGACTGAATAGATTTTTTTTTCATTATATAAATTAACATAAAGGTAAATCTTTATTCAGGCTTTTTATATATATATATATATTTTGCCTTTCTTTACCTTTTTCTTTCTATATGAATATTTATGTGCTTGTGCCTGGGATATATGTCATTTATTTTCTTAAATTTTATACGATTTCTCTCTCTCTCTCTCTCTCTCTTTTTTTTTTTTTTTTTATAATTTTAAAATTAGGGTCATTGGTTTGGTGCATTGGTAGTGGCTTGGGCTGTTAGCAGCCACTTTGTGCAAAAGGCCAAATATTAGGTCTGTGTCCCGTCCACCCCTCCCAGCACCATGTATTTACAGGACCAGCACTGGGTAATGACTTTTTAAAATTAGGAAGCATGATTCTTAACTCTAAAGCCTCATACACCTGGAGCCTGGAGATCTTAGTGGCCTGCCTTTACTATTTTTCCTTTTAAAACACTGTTGCAAACTTTTGTTTTTTAATCACGGATTGTATCATGTCTTGTGACATCCATGTGACTGAATGTATTGTCCTTGGCAGGTATATTGAGTTTTATGATGCGATGTCAGTCCCTATGGCAATAGCGCTCTCTGGTCAGCTACTTCTTGGTCAACCAGTGATGGTTAAACCATCAGAAGCTGAGAAAAATCTGGTTCAGTCAAATACAGCTGTAGTTGGACCAGGTGGTGCTATTGGACCCTACTCCGGAGGAGCTAGAAGGTTGTATGTTGGCAATCTGCATTTCAACATCACAGAAGACCAACTTCGTCAGGTAAGGAGATATTATTTCCAACTTGGGACTGTGTAGAGCAACGGCATTTGATGCTCGTATGTTAGTCATTGACTGTTATACTGTTAGTTACTCTACTGCCACCATTGCAACTGCAACACTTCATATGACATGGTATGGTGAATGTTCTGAAACTTGCCCAAACTATAGTTGGTTTAGATTTTTGCTGCATAAAACTTGATTGGTTCAAAGATGGAATCCATTTTTATGGTCCTGGTTACTTATAATCTGCCTTTGCCAGTGGGAGAACTTTTCTGTACATACTAAGTGCCATGTCTTAATGGTTTGATGCGTTTTCTTGCACCATCAGGACTGACCTTGTTTTGTATAAGTTGATGTTCAAGATAGTCTTTAATGAAACTATATTTTTGGTCACCTATTTATCTCTTTTATCATTTAATAAAAAATTCTCTATCTACTTTCTTGATGAAAGAGAGAGAGGAAAAAAAAAGATTGCCTTGGATAGCATTGTTTCCACTTTTTCAGTTGAAGCTTGGGCTTTTTGCTTGCTTGGAAGTTTCAAATCTAGTAGCTTTCTTTTGCTTTCAGTTGGTCTATTAGGTCCTTAAGAGGCTGGTGTTTAAGTTCTTTAACCACAGAGGGGAATGTAGATTTTGATCGTTAAAAACATTTGGATGTAGGTTTAGCTTGAATTCTACTAATGTGCCTGATGGTGCAGAGGGTCAGGTCCTGTCGTCATGGTCCGCCAGATCTTGGCTTCATGTTCGGCACTTGACTACCCTTCATTTGTAGTATTCATCTTCATTGGGGACTGATAAATCAAATTGGGCACAAATCCTCTAGCATTTTAATATAGATTTTAAAATCTTGTTGGATTTCAGGACTTTCCTAGCACAATCCTTTGTATTACTTGAGTAGTATACAGAAGAGTATCGATGTTAGTGAATCTGTATCTATCTCTGAATTATAGTTAGATAGAGATGATGCAAAATTCCAGCTTACTTATTAAAATTTCTATCTTTATATGGAAAGTTCATAAGTTTGGCATTTAAAAGATCTTTGATTGGGAATCTGTTTGCTGAGTCTTGTTACTTGTGCTTTTTTTTTTTGTATTTATTGATACATATAATTGGAGCTACATGGAAGAGAAATTACTTTATTTTTTGGTGTCAGGATAACTTTGATGAGATTGCATTCTCCAACATGCTTGTTTACTACATGTCTATTTTTAAGGCTTCATGAAGGTTATAAAATTGATTGAGCAAATACTTGTTTTTTTGTTTTTGTTGAGATTTGAGATATAAAAAAATGATACACAACAATAGCCAAGCTCTTGGAGTCGGCCAGGTTAATCCTATTATCTATTTCATTCCACTCCACTCTAATTAAGCTGTTTCTTTTGATAAATCACAAGCATTTACATATTTCCTCACTATTTCAACTCCTGTCATTTTTGGCTTTCCCCTTGTCCTTTTAATGCCTTCAACACTTACTGTCACCACCTCAGAAGCCAATGGGGCATTTGAAAATACCATTACATCCAAATGGACCCTTTCCAACCAAATAGGGGGGCTAGAGGTCCACGTATTTGTGTCCGAAAAACTACATCCAGAAGCAGTGATACCATGGGCTACCATACTTGATGATCATCCGCAGGCTCAAATTTGGTTTTCCCATTAAGGATTTAATAAGGATCAGAGCATTTGCTTTGACCACTATTTTTTTCAAACTGAAATTTGTAGCAATTTGAAGGCCTATTAAGGCTGCTTGGCTTTCTGTCATTAAAACTGAAGTAAGCTCTATTTTTGGCTCGTGCAACCAAAAGTCTTCCTTTCTAATTCCAGATTTCAGACTCTAATACGCCCTTCCTTTCTGAAGTGAGGATGCCCCATCATGTTTGATCTTAAACCATCCATTAAGGGAGTTGCCACCTTGCCACAGTGAATCTGCTTCAATCCTGGACAGTTCTGACTGAACTGCTTTTTTCAGAAGATTCCTTGTCATATTTCTTGTGATAGCTTGTCAGAAAGAGAAAATTTTCTTGCAATTGAAGGTTTTACCTCAAAAAACAATAGCATTTCAATTCTTGCATGCAATCCAATATTATACTTTTGCTTTGAATAAAATTCTTATCATTAAAAAAAAAAGCTTTTATCTTTACATCCAGCTCTTATTCCTTGCCTTCAATCAGCTAGTGGGTTCCTCATAGTGTGGATACAATCAAGTTAAACTTTGGAAGATGTTCATTTGGGTTCCACAATTCTTAGAAAATATGGGCTTGACAGGAATGCTTGGGTTGTGTCTTCAATTTGTACCCCATCTATGTTGAAACATCATTTCTCTCTTTCCACTGTTTTCCCCCAATGCCCGGTTCATTCTAGGCGATGTGCAGTCCATTAAATTCTGGAAGGTTCTTTGGTGGGGGTACCAAAGTCTTTCTTCTTCTTATCCTACTAGACTATTTCCTATACGGCTATACCTGATAACAAAGAGGCTTTGGTTTCTGATGTTATTGCCAACTCCTCATCAGGTCTTTCTTGGAATCTAGTCTTCTCAAGGGATTTGTTTGATCGGGTAACCAAGTGAATAGGTTTATTAGGTTTTTAACACATGGACAAATCAGAAACCTCAAAGCTGGACAATACTTTGGATGAATGTAAACTAGGTCTAGGAATGTCAGAATTGTCTGAAATTTTACATGGCAATAGATTTATGAATGAAGAACAACCAGAAAATTTTCTGATTAAATGGATGATTAGAAGTATATAAACTTTTCAATACTCAGGTCTGCTCTTGGAAATCCAGCAAAACAGCAAATAAAAGAACTTAACAGAAAATTATCAAAAAAAAAAAAAAAGAAATAAAGAAAAAGAGCTTAACAAAATTGGTTAAACTACTCAGAATGTGATAGAAATTGGTAGACAAACAAATAAGGAAGTAAACAATAAACTCAGAAAATTTCATTTGCTTTGGACAAGTATTGATGGTCCAACGTACAGAATTCCAATTGTTGTCCAGAAATATAACATCAAACCAGAGAGCTTGAATGAGGTTAAAGGAAATAATAGAAGAAGAGAAGAAAAACTGGGGTCTGTGAACAGTATTATAGATAATGGAAGAAGTATAAGAAGAAGAAGAAGAAGAATGTTAGCTGCACCAACCACTAACAGGTTTTGTAGCAGTTCCAACTGTCTACAAGAGATCCCACAACACCAACTGTTGGGTAAAGAAGCAGCAACTTCAACTTAAGGTTTCAATAAACTTTGCTTCATAAAATCTCTCTTCCATTCATTGGGGTTGGGGTGATTAAAATAGAGTTCAAAATCTAAGAACTATACTTTATGCCTCTAAAGGAGATGAATCCCAACAACTCATGGTAAACAATCAAGGGGTGGAAACTCTTCCAACCTAGACTCTGATATGAACTTGATAGGAGAGTAACCTGGGATGAACTGGAAAAAAAAAACCATTAATGATCCATAGGGCCCATCTGGATGGGAACACAACTTGAACCACAACTTGAACTTAGCTCTGATATCAAAATTGATGATCCAAAGGACCAAAAAGGCCATTGCGTATTCCTGACTCCACAAATGCTTCTCACCCAATTGATATTTATAGATTGACTAATTTAGTTTCTTGCAGCATGACTATGTTTGGACCCGCATAGCTCCCTGAGTTACTTTCTTCTTTCTTCTTCAAACACACAAATCCTTGAACTACTTCCAACCTTTCATTCCCATTTCTTATTTCCTTTCATTTTTGGACTTTGAGAAGAAAAATAGCGGAATTGACCATCACTTTAGCATTCATAGAAAAGAAGAAGAATGAGAGAAGGGGGGAAATAGAACAGTCTTCTTCGTCACTGCCAATCTAGCACCTGTCTTAAGAGAGTGAAAAAAGAGAGAAGGCGGAGGAGAGGAGTTACAAATATCGAGGAAGAGAATTTGATGGAGGAAGAAGAAAGCAATAAAAAGACTATAAAGACCCTAGTTATTATTTTAAAATTTTAAACAGGAGGGATACTTCTAGTTGGGCAAGTTAGCATTATATATATATATATATATATATTCATCTTAAACCGTTTAAAGCTTTTTACAAGGGTTGCTCAACTGTCAAAATCTCAGGATCGGTTTATGAGCGCTTCCCTTAACTAATGCTAACCGCCGCACACTGTTAGGGGGTGGAGACATCAGCATCGAAAAGTGATTTCCACTTTTTTGGGGGGTGTGTATTTGCTTTTCGGCACTGATGTGCCCACTGCCTAACAAGGAGCGGCGGTTAGCATTAGTTAAGGGGAGTGTTTTTTATCCTCTTCGCAAAATCTCTCTCTCTCTCTCTCTCTATTTGTGGCTGGTGGACTCCCTACTTTAAAAAAATTGGGGCATCTCTCTTATTGAATACAGCTGCCCTTTTTTCATTGAAAATGCAAATTGGCATTGTTATCTTTTCATTTAGTGGCTTGCCCTTTTATTAGGTATAAGGGCACCTTATTCACTTCCTAAATTAGTTAGTTCATTCCACTTACATCATCACTTACAAGAACCAGACATCAACTTAGATGCTCTTTGTTTTGTCTCATGTGGGTGCTTATGGAGCTTTTCATTGCTATGATCATGCAACAGCATCAGTATCTAACTACTTTTGTTATAAAGATGTGTCCTCATGCTAGATTTGTCAATTTTCTGGATATTCTTCATCTGGTGGCATGAGTTTATTGAATTTTACGCTTAATATTCCAGGTTTTTGAACCATTTGGTCCTGTAGAACTGGTGCAGTTGCCTCTTGACCTAGAGACTGGTCAATGCAAAGGCTTTGGTTTTGTCCAGGTGAGTTTGCTCTAAAAGAATTTAATTCTTGTCATGCGGTATTGTTGGCTAATGTGTCAAGTTGCATTGTTGCAGTTTGCACGTCTTGAAGATGCCAGAGCTGCACAGAGTTTAAATGGGCAATTGGATATTGCTGGTCGAGTAATCAAGGTAACCTGTTGCAATATGTATCTTTTATTTGGTAAAGTAAATTATTAAGGATGCTGGTCGAATAATCAAGGTAACCTGCAGTGATCTTGATTTTTTATTTGCTAAAGATAATTATTAGCAAAAGAGGAAATTCAGTAATGTTAATAAGTTTTGAGAGAAGAGTGTGAAATGAACAAGAGTTTGATAGAGGAAAATCCTTCACAAATATCTTGCCTTAAGTTTCAGCCACATTATTTATTGTTTGGCACGTCTTCTTATTGTTACTTTATTATTTGTATTATTACTTTGATTGGTTATGAAGTAAAAACATCGTTAATTCAAGAATAACATATGCCAGAGGGAAAATGCGATCCAACGGGTGGCGGGGATTGACTATACTTTCTGATCAGCATCTCTTCTTGTTGACTGTATCTTTTTTTTACCCCTATTTTTCTTTAGGTATCAGCTGTTTCTGATCAAGTTGGAATGCAAGATGTTGGGGCAAATGCTGGTGATTTTGATGATGATGATGGTGGAGGATTGGTTAGTAAAGCCTGTTTTTTACTCTTTAGAAAGAAATTTGATCACAGTAGCGTAATATTGAACCTATTGATATGATCATTTGGTATTCTCTACAATTATTTCATATTCACTACTCATCAACTGTTCTTTATTCTGTTTTAGCTGTGCATGTGTTTTTTTTTTTTTTTTTTTTGGGGGGGGGGGGGGGG
>JAOXJP010000012.1:13413950-13425889 GCA_025762735.1 Platanus orientalis | reverse complement strand
CCCCCCCCCCCCCACTACAGTGACTAGAAATTATCAGTTTTGTTTCAATCAATGTGTAGAGCAGTATTCTCAAGAGAAAGTTGGTGTACTTTAATTCTGGTAATACATGTGATATTGTTTGGCTGAGTTATATACAAAGTTAAATAATACACTTTAATTGTAGTTGATTCAGTTTTCTCTGCTTAACACCATCTTAAATAATTGCACATTGCACGCATTGTATAGATGTTTGAAATTTTTGATTTTTCCTTTTGCTTATAGCAGCAGAAATGTTATTAAATTTTAAAGAATTCTGTTAACTCATCATTTTGGGGTTTCATGGATACACGGGTATTCGGGTGTTGTTTCCATTTCGGGTTAGGCTAAACCCAGGATATGAGTTGGCTTGGAAAATTATGGCAACCCCCCCCCCCCTCCATATGCAGTTGAGCATTGGGGGGTGAAATCGCCTAACTGATTGAGAACAACCTTCCACGAACTCTTGATTTCACAAGAGAAAATACCAGGAGTAATGGGACTTGTTGATATTCACAAAGGAAAATACCAAGAATTAGGTAGAGAACAAATATCAATAAATCAAAACTTTATTCAATAATTCCGTCAATAATAATGTTCCATTACATTGCTACTTATTTATAGACTAAAGACCTAAAATATAGAAAATCCCTAAACAAATCCGAAGAAATTCGTGAAAAAATTCGTATGGAAAGATTATAATCACGTGCGTCTTTGATCAAAATTCTCCTTGACATCGTCTAAATTTAACATTTTGTCATGAAATAACGGTTGTAGCCCTTGAAGTCTTCATTCCAACGCATCAAGAATCTTGTCAATTGGACATTTTTGTAAAAAATTATGTCATTCGGAAGTCACAATGCACAATACCTTTCAAATTACAAATTTTTGCGAATTTTCATTTAATCCCAAATAACAATCCTAATATTCTAAAAACCCTCTCCTACCAAAACCAACACTTAAGAAATAAATACATTTCCTAATAAAACCAAAATACTTAACAAAAGAAATTTTTTTCTAAATAAAATAGAAACCATGTGAAGCGGTATAGGTAGTTGCGTTTCTTTAAAAAATATCCAGCCTGAAATCATAGGCTGACACATGTTGCACTGCATCATTCTCCCTAGATTGGAAAGAATTCGTCCTCAAATTCAATGCATCTTAATCAAAACGATCAAGACAATACTCGATGTCAAACACATCATGTATTCAAAGTGGTATCCATGTTCTTCTGATCTTGACCTCTTGAAATCTTATTTCTTCCCATTCAAATCTTTAAGTAGATTATTGAAGAAAACATTCTATTTGGGAGGTGATGGGATAAACATGAACACATCTTCATACTTGGCAAACAACGAATTCTTCATCATTGGAAATCAATCATCATATTTGATATAAATTTGACACTTCATTTTCGATAATCCATCAAATACATCATCATTGTATATAGGCTTATCAAAGATAATACTAGCATCACCATATATAGGTGTATCTAAGATATTATCCTTGTCATAATATATAGGTTTGTCATAAATAGGTAAAGATGAAGACTTTGTACTTAAATCTTTCGAATCCCAAAATATGGAATCACAATCAATTGTAGGTGATTTTCTGGAAGAAGCATTTACAAGAATTGTTTTTTAAAATCTTTTTCCTTTTTTGTAGTAAAGGCCAAATCAATGAATTCTTTTGGTTGTAAACTCCCATGGAATTCGGGGATCTCAATCATCCACTCAGATTGCCATTGCCTGGAATCGCAATAGTTTATAGGGTTTTCAATCGTTAGCTTCCTCCTCGGTCCATACTCAACAAAGGGATTGTCTAGATCATTGTCGGCATCCTCCTCCACATAACGTGGATTTAGTGATTGATTTTAGCCTTGAACCGTAATTACTGTAGCATGGATGGAGACTCTGCTAGTTCAACACCTCGATTTTTTGAGCTAATCGTGGTACATCATTACGCTTGTGTGCTTCATCTAGCGGAACTTCGCGAACACCTGTACGTCTCTTGGGCATGGTGTATGAAAATCAACACTAGCTCTAATACCAATTGATGCAATCAAGGGTTGGTGATGAATTCAGTGAGCTGATTGAGAACAACTTTCCATGAACCTGTTGACTTTCACAAGTGAAAATACAAGGAACAAAGGGACTAATTGATTTTCACAAAGGAAAATACCAAGAATTAGGTAGAGAACAAATCTCAATAAATCAAAACTTTATTCAATAATTCCATCAATAATGATGCTTCATTACATTACTACTTATTTATATACTAAAGAGCCAAAATTTAGAAACACCTTAAACAAATCTAAAGAAATTCGTCAAAAAATTCATATGGAAAGCTTTCAATCACGTACATCTTCTTTGATCAAAATTTTCGCCTTGATATCGTTGGAATGTGACCTTTTGTCGTGGAATAACAATGTTAGCCCTTGAAGTCTTTTTTTCAATGTATCAAAAATCACGTCAATCAGACATCTATGCCATCTAGAAGTCACACTGCACAAAACCTTCAAAATTACGAGTTTCTACGAATTTTTCTATTTAACCCAAAATAACAATCCTAATATTCTAAAAACCCTCTCCTACTAAAACCAACACTTAAACAAATAAAAACATTTTCCTAATAAAACCAAAATACTTAACGAAAGAAAAACCTTTCTAAATAAAGTAGAAATCATGCAAAACCCTATAGGTAATTGCTTTTCTGCCTTGATTATTCTTTGAAAAATATCCTGCCTGAAATCACAAGCTGCCACGTGTCCCCTGGGCATGGAAAGGGGTGGGGGATATCTTATTGTACTTCACTAGAAATCTTTTCATTTTATACTATAATAAATGTATGCTATTCCTGCTCCCAAACGCCCTCTAAATGACCATTGTTGCTCTATCTTGAGCTGGATTGGGTTTTATCATTTCTTTTCTTCCCCTTTTTTTTTTTTTTGATTTTGTATTTGTTGTTGGGGTGGTGCTATGTTACTCTTAAATCAAATTATTTTATGAGGTATTTGAAGTTCTGATGAACATTGGGCTAATCTATCATAACACACTAATGTGTTTGTAGCATGTCAACAGTTTGCTTGGACAGACTGTAGCATGGTTGCTGGCCCATGGGTAATAGCTGTCACAAAATGCTATCACCTTAGTGAGCAGTTTAGTCAGTGGTGCTGTGGGTGAGGATTTTGTTCTTCAGACCAACTTCAGGACACTGCTTTCAGAATGTTCATCTACTGTTACTTGAAATATTGAAGATGGAGGTGCTTCTGCTCTCTAGTTCGAACAAGGTTTACGTTAATAATGCTGTGGCTTAGTTATAAATTTATATTAGGCCCATGTTTGTGTATGGTGCTTGTCTCTCTGTCTTAAACACTGGCCATGTACATCTAAAATCTTTGTTCTTTTGTGTTTCCATAATTCACCTTGCATAATTGCCAAGTTCAAGGCTTGCTCTCTGTTTCTGATAATGCTTATGTTAATAATGCTATAAGTTGGTCATGAAAAGTTTTTATAATGATCTGCTTGGTATGCATTCATTTTTCATTTGACGCTTCTTTGACTTAACTACCACACATGTACATCTAAAATCTACGTTCTAATGTGTTTTCACATTTCATCATAAGCAAGTACCATGTCCAAGTGTTGAGGATAAAAACATTTGATCTTTATTTACACTTCAAAATGATTACAACTGACATGTATATAAGCCCAAGCCTTTTAATTTGTGCATAGAAAAGCTCCCCTCTTCCTCAACAAAATGTTATTTTTTAAACCTCACGGAAGAATCTATATTGCTGATACTGGCAGATAAACTTGCACATTGTTTGTATCTCTCTTAAACACCGTAACCATCTGATTTATATTTGTCTTGGTAAAGATGGGGTTCTGCTGATATAATTTTTTTTCCTGATTTGCAGTCTCTCAATGCTCGTTCTAGAGCCATTCTCATGCAGAAGTTGGATCGGAGTGGCACAGCTTCAAGGTTTGCTGCTGCTGCCGCTGCCTGGCTTGTGTATTCTCCACCCCCCCACCCTCCAATCCATCTAACTGAATTGAACTTAACCTCTTGTTCTCTTCTGCGTCTGCAGTATTGCTGGTTCACTTGGCACGCCTGTTGCTAATGGCACTGGCCTCTCTCTGCCAGCAGCACCAGTTCTTGGTGCTGCACCTGTGGTTTCCCCCCTTGTTGCTCCACTTGGACAGCCTTCTGTGCCTGCGCTTGCTGGATTGCCTGGGATGGGCCTTCCAGTTCCTGCTATAACTGTACCTTCTGTTGATACTATTGGTGTACCCACTGAATGCCTATTGCTGAAGAATATGTTTGATCCAAGTTTGGAGGTTGGTTGGCTGGGCTTCCTATAGTTATTCTCTTCTCGTTTCTGTTGCCCTTGTGCTCATGTTTTTGTCACTGGTTATGTTGAAAAAGTAAGTTGTGTTGCAGACGGAACCAGATTTTGATTTGGATATCAAGGAAGATGTTCAAGATGAATGTTCAAAGTTTGGTACAGTGAAGCATATCTATGTGGACAAGTAAGTAATTATGGGGATTGAATTCTATTCTCGGTATTTTACCATCACTATCTGATACCAAGTTTTAGAGAACTCACCTAAAATGTCCTCCGCTCCCCCTGGTACTGGTGCTCATGTTCATCTCATTTTGCACTTATTGATGTTGTATCAGAAGTTGGGACCTTTGTTCTAAATCCTAGGCAAGTAAAATCTGGGTTATGAGAACAATATATGTTTTTGATTCTGTTTGTCCTGATGCCCAGGAATGTTGATGTTATGTAAATAGCAATAAGATCTTTGTTTACGGTCGACATGGTTTAGTCTCATTGCTGTTGCTCTTCAATTACAGGACTAGTGCTGGGCATGTATACCTGCGCTTTGAAAATGCACAAGCTGCCATGAATGCACAACAGGCGCTCCATGGGAGGTGGTTTGCTGGGAAGATGATCACGGCAACGTTCATGGTGTTGCTCTTAGTGCTCTATTGTCAATATGATTGCATTTGCCCCAGCTTTCTAACTAATTTATTTATTTATTTTTGTCTTTTGTTTTTGTATACAGCTACCCTTGAACTACGAGGCGAAATTCCCCAACAGCAGATAGGCTTGCTTAATCATGGGCTCTAGGGGTGTTTAAACAAACAGATTTCAATTTTATTTGTTGATATCACGTGAATTTGTTTCTTCAATGTTCCCTCAAGGGATGACATGGAGATCCTCTGTAACAAACCAAAAGTATCGGTACCCCATTTGTGGGCCGGTTAGCCCATTTTATTGGGGCACCTTTTTATCTAGATCAATAGGAATGATATTGGGAATGAACACAGTAAAAGAATCGCACATTTGTGCCTGATTAGTTGATGCTATAAAATGTTTTCGATGAGCCTTTGCAATGTACTATTATTGAGGCTTTTGTATAAGCGCTATTTTGACTATTATTACTTAACCTGCATTTTCAGCCTTAATTTATTTTGTATAATTGACAACTTTATTGATAAAGAAAGGGAGAAAAACAGTATAGTAATACGCATTTTCAGCCTTGATGGAGTTTGACCAGGGGACTTTGGGAGCTGTGAATCTGCGATCTATGTCATGAAAAAAGGGGGGGGGTGATATCGAGTCAATCTCCAACCCTGGAACCCTCTCCGACTTAGAATTTGTTGTATTTTCCTACCGAATGCCGACTCTTTCAAAAACCAAACAAAAAGACTACAAAGAACCATCATTAAAGGATCTTCGAAATTGACTAAGCTGTACTCAAAAGCATAGAGCCTCAAGGCATTAGCAAAAGCAGAGAAATTAAGAACTCTCGGCTCAAAGATAGGAATGCTAGAAGTAAAATGGTGAATAGAAGCGATTGCTTTTGAAACTCCAAACAGCACTCAAAACCACCATTGACGAAGTCAGACCCTATAACAACGATAACAACAAATTATCCCAACTATTTGGGGTCGATGACATGAATCCTATTCCGCCATACCAGTCTATTTAGGACTATTTTTGTTGCTAAATTACAAGCTGCCGTATACGACCAACTATGCTTTATGGAACAGAGTGTTGAGCAGCCCACAAACATCATATACATAAAATGAGTGGCTGAATTGATGATGTTGATTTTGGATAAGTAGCAAGACTAAAAAGAATGGAATTAATGCTGCATTTGGCATTACTTAAAATAAGTACTTATACTGTTTTTTGCTTAAAATAAGTAGAAAACTATATTTTTTGATCGTTTGGTTATACACACAATAAGTACTTTTCATATAAGCAGAAAAACTGCTTTAAGCATAAGCAGTTTTTCATCTGCTTATTGTTTATTGCTTTTTTGTTTTACAAGAGTGACCATGTGTATGTGTTTTATAATTTCATGACATTTAGGCAAATATGCCCCTATTAAAATTATGAATACCAAAAATACCCTTTAGTTATAATCATCCAAATATAATAAAATGTTAAAAATACTCATTTAATATAAAATAAAATACTAAAAATATCTTTATATTTATAATGATAAAATATCAATATAATATAGAAAATACCCAAAATACTATCTAATATAAAGTAAAAAAATATCAAAAATATCATTCTATTATAAAATTGAAAGAAATTGTTTTAATATGAAAATAACAAAATACCAAATTTAGCCTTCTAAATTAAAACAAAAAACCACCCTTCTAATATATAATAAAGTATCCTTTAAATATAAAAAGAAAAAAAATATATAAAATAACCTTTTATTATAAATAATAAAATATTCTTCTAATAATAAATTATAAAATACCAAAAACCTTCAAATATAAATTAAGAAATCAAAGTACCATTTTAATATTATAATTAATACAAAAAAAAACTCATTTTGGAATGTATTCGTTACTCTTTTTTTTTTGCTTTTTAATTTGTTATATATACTACTAGGGTTATGTATATGATCAGGTCAACCTGAACCCAGTCCGGCTTAACCTAACCCAAAATTTGACTAAAAAATGTCCGTTCAGAGTTTAAGACCTGATGGATTAGTTTAATGCATATAAATTGAAGTTGGGTCATGCTCGGGTCAAGGTCTATACTTAGGCTCACTAAGGCCTAACCGCACCCAACCCATGTACACTCATATGTACCACATGGCGACGACAGTCTTGATCATTGGATAACACATTCATTGGACTAATTTTGGAACATAAAAGATTTTTTAAAAATTAGACTTAGTTATTATATATGGGGCTTTGGGATATGATGGTAGGTGGGAAGTTTAAATTTTCAATAAGCACTTATTTGTAATTTAAGCAATGCCAAACATGGCCAAACAATGATGGAAAAGCAGCAATTGGGAAACTCAATGACCAACATGTATTACCTTTTGGGTCAGTCAATAATAACGACCATTGTGAATTTGATAATAGCAAGTTCCATTGTCAATGACCTTATGATTAGGGAGCATGATTAAATGGGTCTCAAGGTAATTAAGAGCTATATTTCCCTCACATGAAAATAAAATTTCCTATAGAAACGAGGTGACCCAACATGATGAATATCAAGGATAGAACGTTATTTTTTATTCTACAAAACAATGGAAAACTTGAATATTGAGATTGATCAATGGTGATACTATTCAATGGTACAATTGGTATGAGTTAAACTCACGAAGTCCCAACTTGAGAAGAGTTTGTTGAAAGCTAAATTGCATGCTTCAATCCTACTAGGTATAATGATGTCCATGGTGAGCTTGTCAAAATTAGCTAAACATCAATTGTGTTAGAATATCAAGATAATTTTGAACTGTCTTTCAAATCAAGCTCATGACTGGACAGAGCGTCAACTTGTGAGAATGTATATAGGACTTCGTTCAGAAATTTAGTGTGAAGTGAAGGCCTACATACCTCATACAATGACTACAACATTATCATTCGCTTGATTTGTAAGAGGAATGTCTTCTTGAATATGATCGCCAAACATACAATGAGATGGCCACTTGAATAGGTGAGACAATTAATATGGGATCATCAAATGATTATATAACAAGCAAAAACTTATCCATTGAACGGCTTATGTGAAAAGAACTTAATGAAAAATCCACATGTAAACCTTGTTGGCATTGTGATGAAAAGTGACAAAAGTGTCACCATTACAATTTTTTCTTATTTAGCCAATTCAAGAAGCACCCAATAAGATTGGTATTGCATTAGGCAAATATGAGGACTGAAGATACCATTCATTATAGGTAACCCTTGAAGACAAGGTTGACTACATGGGTGGAGAAATTATAAAAATCTAAGAAAATTTAAGGTTTATATCTGCATAATTGCTATAGGGGGTATTGGGTAGTGAAAGAAAGTACTATTTATTTGAATAAGATTTGATTTGCTATTAAATATGATTTGATTAGGTCATTATAAAATTAATAGTTATTGGAATGAGAACTAATAAAGAAATCGGGTTCATTATTATTCTTATAAATACATACAGATACTGTATGGCTTGGGAAAAAAATAATTAATCAAAACACTAGTCCTTGGGAGAGGTCCCTCAACCTCAACATGGGTTTTCTCTCGTCTCTTTTTCTTTTTGTTTATCTTTTTGTGCTTAATAGAACCTAGTTCTTATCAACTTTCATAACTTATCCACCAGGTTTACCAACTACGTCTTCCAACATGTAAGGAGTGCAAAGCATCAAAGAACATGTTGACAAAATGGGATGTATTTTGTGGGATCTTCCGATTCCTGTTTCTGTTTACTGAATTAGATATTTTCAGTATAATAATAATATAAAAAAGCACTAATTCCATGTATGACTCAAGCACAGGGGCCATATATTCATACCCCTACGAAACAACAGCTTGAAACAAATTTACAAGGGAGGGTCAAACTAAACTGCATCGTCCCTTCTTTTGTCACCCTCTTATATCTAGGTGATGGATAATCATAATGGGATGGTCTCTGGTATAAAAGCATGTGAAGGAACACTCGATACCAAAAGGCTGATATTATGGGAAAGAACACTTGATAACAAAAGGCTGATATTGTAGAAGCAACAAAATCCAGAAACACATTTTCTTTTCTTTTCTTCCTCCCTTTTATCTATTTGTTTCAGCTATGAACAATTACTTGTGAACCTTGCATCATCTGTATGAAGACTTGTGCTGATATGGAGGGGGTCTACTGGAGCGAGGCAGTAGTTCAGGGCTTTCAGGGACCTCTGGTTGGGTAGGCAACATGTTGAGAAAGCTTCCCTGGACAGGCGGCTGATCAGGAGCACCAGCAGTGCCTGCATAAATCACAATACCAAAGGTCCTTAACCAGATCATTACTTACCGAAAAAAAATGATACCAAAGGTTAGGGGAAACTGCTTTTCGGGGAGTTTAAGTGATAAGAGGACATACCAAACAACGACTTGATTGATGGCCTCTTGGGCTTGTTAGTCTTTTTCTTCAACTCAGCTGCATTAAAGTAACAGAAGGGTCAGTTGATTAATGAGAAATGACATGTTTACAACCATCCAGACCGGTAAAAATGCTCTACCAACTGCACAGTCGTATCAGTGCAAAGTGCAAAATGCAGGGCTAGAACCACCAAACTTGTTCCACCTCAGTATCTCCAACATAAAAATTATCCAGAACAGATTGGGAAGTTGGAAAAAGAAAATATAGGGATTGATTCAAACAGAATGTAAGGTCATCACAGTTTGATGAGATTCCTCACAGAACAGGAACTATGGTCTAACATATGATACTCCACATTCTTGTTTCATTATTACCCATTACCATCCTCTTACTATATTAATAATAATGCAGTCACTGAAAGCTGATCAATATGCATCCATAGCTACAAATCTTCTCAGAGATCCCCGAAGCTACCTACATTGGGTATTGAACATAGGCACACACACACAGAGAGAGAGAGAGAGAGAGAGAGACGGACCGATGCCAGGCACATGATGTTCATTGACAATTTCAAAATTCTTGTATGTATAACCCACAAAATTCACATCCTTGGATGAAAGCATCTGTAAGAAAATTAGAAAACATAAGCTTACATAGTTTCTCACACAGTAATCATATGAACAGTTGAAGATACAGTATAAATAATTTTAGCAACCGCCAATGAACATGCTTATAAGTTCCAAGAAACCAAGTCTATAAAGTCTACTTAAACAACAATCTATCTATCACACCAATAAAATAAAATAAAATAAGATAAAGGGTAATGATTTCTATTGGCCACGATCATGAAGGAATAGCAGGAATGGTAGTTATGAGAAGCTGAACATGAAAATATTCTCTCTGGATGATCACACTGATGTGTTTCCATCAAGGCATCAACTAGTCAGCATATGTTATAATTCCCTCATTGCCTCAATGATAAAACAAAAAATCTATTGCTGGGATGGTTTAAAGCACCCCCTTCGGTCACTTTTCCCACTAGAAAATCTACTAGGTGGGATTTAATGGCCCAACCCCTCCATTGATTGGCACATGTACAGCACATGTCAGATGGATATTCTATGGTTTTTCTTTCAATCCTAATCCAATAAAGAACATTACATATAATAAAACAATATGCCCTTCCAGCATGCTAAAAACAAATTATCAGCAAGTGATTTGTGCCAGGTAAAATTAATATGTGGAATTGGGAGCTGAAGATTTTCAAAGAACACTAAAAATGTGTGACATGTCAGACAATGTGAACCATAAAAGAAAAATCTAACACTTACTTTTCTCCAAGGACCTGACTTTGCTGAAGTTTGCATTGGAGTTCCTGACTGCAATAATGCCAGAAATAATATATTATTACGAATTCAAAAGAAAACATAAACTCAGAATTCAAAAATAGTAAATTGATCCATAAATCCTGCTATATTCGAGATAAATTGACACAAAAAACCCAATTAGAAAATAATTAGCATATCTAATGGAAACCAAAATGTGAAACTTTGTTTTAAAAAAACAAAAATTGCTTCCACCACCAGAGGCCACATTTTTTGTGTTTTTTGGAGGTAGACACAAATTCCTCAGCCAAATAAAACCCATGAAGCCAAATAAGAAATATATCTTGTCAGGGAACAAGCATTTCCAGAATAGAAAGCCATAAATCATGAAAGATGCAAATTAGTAAATTTTATGATTTAGTTTAAGACATCAGCACAATATAACTAATGCAAGACCAAAAAGGGTTGATCAGTTCCCTAATACTAAATTTATGTAAGACCAAAGAAAGGAAAAAAAAAATCTCTCTTCTTGAAGGGTTTTTGTTTTTCCATGGTGTAAAGGGTTAAGGTATTTAAGGACAGAGGTTTATGAAATCAGGGCTAGGGTCAAAAGGTTTGAAGAGATTAGGATTGATTATAGACAATGTAACAAAGCATCATGCAGTATAATAATAGAAAACAAGGGAAAAAATCGAGAAAGAGAAGATAATAACTAGAATGACACTAGTTGTCGTCCAAGAAATCACACCTTAGTTAGGACACATTCAGGCTCCAAGAGTGGTTTAGAAATTTTGCTTCAAAAGTTCATTGATATATATATATATATATATATATATATCTTTCACACTTTAGGCCTTCAAGTCCCACTTTAACTAAACTTCCTAAAAAATAACTCTAAATAAATTAATTCCCATCATAAAGTGATACCTGCCAATATTTTGGCCATAAATTCCCCCAATTACATATGCAAGATCTTAGACTCGTTTAAGAAAGTATTTGATGTGGTAGCATTATCATGGTTTGAGAAATTCCAACCTTTGGAAGCCAAGACTAAAGTCTTCAAGGAAACCCAAGTGATCTACATGCTGTCCATAGGATTTGTCTTCAATTTTACTATTTTTATTAATGTTTTGGGAGGGTTTTCTTGGTAAATTTAATGTAGTAAGGCCATATGAGCCATGAGAGGGGGTTAAAAAATAAATTAGAGAAAT
>JAOXJP010000012.1:13372339-13389857 GCA_025762735.1 Platanus orientalis | reverse complement strand
ACAACACATGTCTGTTTATAATTCACCATATACACTACAGAGGCATTTTTATCACAGAACATTTGCTTCGATAAAGAAATCATTTATTTCCACTAAAATGACCATCTTACCTTTTATTTACTTGCAAATATGAAAAGGTCGTAGTTATAGAGACCTTAGCTCTCTCATTTTCTCCCCCAAAATTAAAAGAATGGGAAAAACAAATAAATAAAACACCATGACTACTTTGTCCTCACCACCCCTAACCCTTCATTCCAGTTGGTTCAACTGGTCTTCAAAGTGGAATGATCAGTCAATAGTAGTCTTTCACTTGAAGATGTGAGGCTATAATTGTCAATGAGTGAGACAAGCCCGAGTTGGAGATTCTATGACTCTTCGTTAGTTTAGTTCAGTTACTACTAAATTTTTTGTTTAGATATCTTTACGCTGCATTTGGTTGTCACTTGGAATGAACCCATTTCATTTTGGTTTGCCATGGGAAATGATTGTATGAGCCCCAACAAAAATGGATTGATTTCCATTCATCACCAAAATATGAATGATAACATAAAATATTTCATTATATAAAATAAAAAAAAATGAAAGATGACTTCATTTCTAATTGTAGTTAACAAATCATTAAGAATCTAAATGAGTTCGTTTTTAACCATCACCTTATGGCTTCAAATGCCATGGAAGTTTTAAATGAAATGATTTCATTACTGGTGGGAACCAAACACATCCCTATTGATCTTCTAGACTTTAGTATATAATCTAGTTTCCAGATTTTCAAAATCATAGAGAGATTGTACATACTCTAGTTAGGGTATATAAGAACCTTAAGTGAAGATTTTAAACCCATAGTTAGATTCCCCTAATTGAGTAAAAGACCAACCTCAGTTGCATTTGCATGGCCTTTTGAGGATGTAACCAGATTCTCAAGCCTTGATTTTCTACATAGACTAAAATTCCTAGTTTTTTGGATTCCTTTTTTCTAAAATCCAAATGACGACTCCTAATTTTGGAATTGAAGTATAAATTGTTTCAAAGAAAAAAAAATCTTTCCCATACATGCATATCAGGACCATTGTTCTCTAACTATTATGTTAAATAAATAATGAACTACAAATATAATCTTATCCCATTATTGCAGTCATTATGCCATTAGCTTTATAATTTTCATACTCTACATTTGTAAGGAACAAGAAAATAAGAATTTAAGCCATCTACACTTCCTTCTTTTGTTGGTAAAATGGGTTTGTCCACACTTGGAAACTACATAGTAAGCATGTGAGAACTTGATCAAACTGTGTCTCTCTTTTACAGCCAATGCCGGATCCATGACCCAATGATGGATCAAGAGGCCATAACATCAAAATCTAATGAACTTGCTTGAATTTATTATCACAGAAATTCAAAATTAAAATCCCATTTGTCCTAGTAAAGAGTGGTCACAAGGGTTGTCACTAAAGCAGTCAACAGGTATGCAAAGGGATATACTGGATTGTGTCTCTCAAAAAGTGCTCACTCCAGCAGAAAGAAAGGGGCCTTGAAACAGAAAAAGTGAGCAAGTGGTTGGGACCCATCTTAAATATCATATCTTAAAAAGAAAATGAAAGCAAGGTAGTCATAGTCACAACTCACAAGACAACGGTGCCGTACAACCAAATTGATTTGGTTACATCCAGTTCATGGTCCATCAAAGAAAAGTGAGCAATGAACTGTCTTTGATAAGGATAGGAGCATACCAGCTATGAATCAGTGACACAAAGGAACCTAAGCAGCTGTCCTGCAAGGAAACACTGCACACATAGTTTGCCCGATAGCTCTCTTGACAACCACTAGCACCTACACAATCTCTTTCTAAATCATTATCCGTGCTCAAACTTAGGTTTGCATTGCCTTTTGGTCAAAACGATGGGGCCAGGTTCGTGCTTAGTTTACAATGCTACACAAGAAAAAGCATGCTATCACATCAAAACAGACGTGTAGAAATGAACATGCACCATCCATTGTGGCAAGAGCCACCAACTCTTAATATAAATGCATGCCTTTTGTTTGTTTTTTAATTGAAAGTTGAGAACGCTGTCCTCGGTTATGTTCGGTAGGTTTTGAAGATATTCATGAGCCGAATCCTTTATAATCGTTGGATACGTTATAATATTAAATATATTTATTATAATTAATTTTAAACGTTAAGGAAAGCAAATGAGTATTCCATTTTGAGGCACACTACAGAACTTCGTTCTATTGCCTTCTTCCTCTACCTTTCTCATTTTCTATGATTTTGTTTTCAAGTATACCCATAAGAAGTCAATATCAGCCCAATTTCAGCCCTGCCGAAAAGAGGCCGGATTTGGTAAGACAACTTAGAAAGTGGCTAAAGTTGAGGTGTTACACTTCAGTTTACACAACAGAAGGGAATACAATGTAAAATTCAATAGCATGCATAACTGCACAAATGGGCCCATTAGGAAAGATTCTCAGATCCATATACAACTTGATAGACGATAATAAATGCATACAGACACCCATATATAATGCAAAAAAGCTCAATATATACATAAACATGTTCTTCAATACAAAATACAATCCATCCCACAAACGGGATATACAATGCCAAAATACATAATCTAAACTAACTTTAGTCTATACATGATTAGACTATAAAACACCACCAGCTACCTATAGGTGCGGATGCTAGTGCAATCTCTCATGTCATAGGATCTCACTCCACAAGGTAACAAAAAACTCACTCTTTGTGGATAGAATACTAAATGGGGTGAGCTTGGGAAAGCCAATAATAGTAATTCCTATATTCAACAGTTTATAGCAAAACAAGATAAAGAAATTAATTCTGATTAATCTAATGAAAAATAATCGATAAAGCTTCATAAAACTGGTATTCACAAATGATGTGCAAGTAAATGTATTGTGTAAAGTAGGTGGATCATTGCTTGTATTGAGTTTGTAACTACAGATGCTAAGATGTGGTAAACAAAAGATAATTCTAACCATTGTCCACTTTTATTAAGTGGTTACATCATCAGACCTAACCTTAAACAATAAGCA
The DNA here is from genome assembly GCA_025762735.1 of Platanus orientalis. Classification (NCBI taxonomy): domain Eukaryota; kingdom Viridiplantae; phylum Streptophyta; class Magnoliopsida; order Proteales; family Platanaceae; genus Platanus; species Platanus orientalis. The sequence goes on along the minus strand of JAOXJP010000012.1, from coordinate 13,386,806 downwards.
TGATGTGGCTTCTTGTCAGGCTCATACCCACAATTCGATTTGGGTGACCTAAACTGATGTCAAAAAAAAAAAAAAATTGATGTTACAACAACAAACAAAACCCCATGCACTGATCAAATCATATCATCTAAATCATGTAAATCAAATCAATGTAAAACCATGCATTATGCTAAATGCATGCAATGCATATAATAACACTCGTAAGGTGCATCAATAATGGTAGGTAAATAAGAAACAATTCCAACCCTTGGTTGCTTACACAAAGTGATTGCATTGCTAAATCTATCCTTAGACCTTAAGCATAAGGTGGATTCTTACTAGACTCAAACATATGACAATACTCACAAGGTGCGTCTATGATAGTAGGAGACCATATTATGTCCAAGGAGTGCATGTTATCATGCTCTCAAGGGAAGTGTCTCATATTTGTGTGCAGGGAATGCACTATTTTATGCTCTTAAGGGAAACACCCTATTTATATGCATATGCACAATACTTTATCCTCTTAAGGGAAGCACCTTTTTTTTATTAACAAGCATTGTTAGCATGTATATATACCATGCAATGTCATGCTTTCAATGTTTTATACATGCATTTACATATATCAGTCATGTGATAAAAATTATTAGTTATTTACGCCTCATAATGCACTAAATATCCACATACAACAATCATACCAAATCTTATAACTCAATGATTTTAATTACATTAATAAAATTAATAAAATCATGAAAATTAATTTACCAAAATCCAACACATATGCTTTAATGAAATTAACTATTCTATGCCATAATGTGGTATAGTGGTCAACCAATAGGTTGACGGACAAATTTTGTCTAGAGACTATCCTAAACATAACATGAATTTTGAGGATCAAATTAAACATTGAAAACAATGGAGTTAGAAGATTTTTCTTGAATAAAAATTGTACAATTTTTAGTCTTCTTTCCAGTATATATATCATCGTTATAACCCAAAACTTATGAACTATTCAGAGGAATTTGTATGGATTTTTTTTGAAAACCCGTATGGATTTTCAATTGGATCCATATAGATACACAAATTTCACTAAAAAAAGTCATTATGAATTGTCACTTCAATCCGTATGGATTTGCAAAAGCATAATCCGTATACATTGTGTTGTGCTTCATCCGGTCCCAAATTCTAACTCTTTAGATATCAACCTAAACCCATCTTCTATTTCATAAACAACCCACAAACTTTGTCATCAAATGGAAATACAAACATACAACTTCAATTCATGCCCATATCAACATAAAATCATTTAAACTTGGGGTTTATGCCAAACTTTTAGAATTTACAAGAACATTCAAATTAAATAGTAAGTTTTTCAAAACTAAACACAACCACCAAGGAAATAGTTTAAGAGGTAAGTTATAGCTTATATCTTAACAAAAAAAAACTTGGATGGTTCTAGATCTTTTAAATGAAAATTTTAACATGATCTATAAAACTCAATCAAAACCTAAAGCTTCAAACTAAAGATGGGTTGGATTAATTACAAATTAGTAAAGCTTCTAACAAGAAAATCTTTCAATCTCAATTTCCTCCCTCTTCTTCCATAGCTCAGCCCATGGTTGCTCCTTGAGGTTTTGTTCTCATAAACATAAGTAGCAACAGAGTGAGAGTATTTATGGTTTTACAACCTAAGTTTTAAAATTGCCAATAGGTGCCTAAAGTTTTAGATAGTTGTTTTTAAATACCTTAAGTCAATTATATTACATTTTATCATTTATTATTAATTTACTTTACAATTAAGGCTCTATTTCAATTTTTTTTTTACTCTTAAATCATTTGATTATAAAGTTATATATTCCTAGCCAATGGCTAACAAGTTACCACTAAAAATTAGGTGAGAACGAAACTTGTGAGAACTGTGAAAATGGCATCAGGGTACGGACACATCAGCGCCGAAAAGTGATAAGTGCCCCCCAAAAAGGGCAAATCACTTTTTGGTACTGATGTGTCAGCCCCTCTGGTGCCGTTTTCATGGTTCTCACGATATTCGTTCTCACATAATCCAAGCCTAACAGATTGCAGCCTGACCTAGACTGAGCCATTGCGATCATTTAATACACAATATTAAATATAACAATACTTTATAGGGAGCAAATGTTCTGTTCCCAAATTTGTCTGTTCTTTATGTTTCCACAGCACATTTTGGTGCCTCTTTGATAGATCAGATTTGGTGCAAGCCCTAATGTATGACAAAGGTGGGACTGACATTAGGGGCCGACACATCAGTGTTGAAAAAGTGACTTACACTTTTTGGGGATGCTTTTCACTTTTTAGCACTGATGTCACGGCCCTTGATGTCAGTCTCACCTTAGACTGACCTCAGGTGGTCTCGCCAACTCCTCATGTACCAACCCAACTAATTCATCGGCCTCTTCCTTCAATTATGGGTCTTCTTCTACTAATACTATTCTGTTTTAGGCATCTATTGGCAAGCTTAACAATTTCTCATATCTGCCCAATTTTCACTGGTTTAACACCTTTGTCCTCCCAATATTAGATTTGACAGTTCATTGAATTGAATTGAATGATGATCATTTTTGTTCAGATCTCGCATCAAGAAAGGCTTTTTGTTTTGTTAAGAGCTCCATGAGAACAACCTCAAAACAATAAACATCAGCTTCCCCCTTAAATCCCCTGCTTGAAGAAATTATGAACCGAGGTGCCTTGCACCCTTGTGGCTACTCCACTTTGACGCAAATGGAAACAATAATGATGCTGTGGCCTTGAATCTTAGAGAACCCTAAATAGTCAACTATTCGGTCTCTACAGTATCCTTAAAACAGTTTTCCATGAATTTAAGATTGTTGAAACCTTTTCATGGAAGTGTTGGAAGAGGGTTCGTTGTAGACAAATTTATAAACCAGCAATGGATCCTTGATTTTTAAACATAAATGGCAGAGCTTCTCCTCATTCTTATGGTTGACCGGTGAAACAATGTTACTTTATGTAGCATCAATTAAATTTGGTTTTAATCCCTTACGTTCGACTATTATGCTTCGTCTTCTGTACCGGAACCATGGGCCTCACACAATCCATGATGTTCAAGGCCGTATGATTACAAGATCCACTGCACTGAACCAACCAAACTGTCTAATATGATAATTATACATTATAGACCTTTCTGCCAACTCTCTCCCTCGCAGATTCTGCTTGGGATCCATATAAACCATTCTCCTCAAAAGAGAAACCATTTGGTTTGAAAGACCTTTCTGCCAGCTCTTTATGATGCTCACTGGTTTTTTCTTCTTCTTTTTTCCAGAAATCCCATCTTGCCACAAAACACTAAAAGCTAATGTGCCTCTCCAATATTTGAGCCTTTAGTCCTCGTATATATCTTTTTCTTAGATATAACTCAGAATAACCCTTTTGTGTGTGTGTAACTTTCAAACTAATTCATATTTTGTACTTTTGAACTGTCAATAAGATTGGCTTAACTTGGAAGTTCTAAAGATATCCACAAACTTATATATTTGGGGTAGGTGAGCTAAATTTAAACCTAAATTCCCACTTGTTAAGAGACTGAGAGTTAACACTAGAACTCCTTATACAAGATGGGTCATGGATGATGGGAAACCTCTCTCTCTCTCTCTCTCTCTCTCTCTCTCTCTCTCTCTCTCTCTCTCTCTTTCTTTAAGTGCCTTTAAAAGCTCTTATATAGTTATATCAGACAAAACAGGGAAGCGTTATATAATGACTGATGTTAAATAAATAGACATTGTCAAGAGATTCTACTTCCAAGAAACGAAAGAGTCCATGACACCAACATTCTAACATATATTCTATTTTGTATCTAAAGGTCCATATATATCCTTCTTAAAGCTTTGAAGCAGTTAAACCTACAACAAGAAAATTGCAGATTAGAAAATACCCACACATTGACAAATTCTCTAATATCAAAAGGTGATTTTTGTACCTAGGGCTTTCGCATTCACAATGCTTGGACAAGCGGCTGGAGGTGGGGAGTTCACATTCAGAAATGGTTCTACTCGGTTTGGATCTGACCAAACTGGGTATCCTTTAATTTTCCCCTATAAGAACCAAAAGACAAATAAAGAGTTTATTCTCTGGAGTTAGTAAGTCAGAGGCAGGCCTAAGAAAAGCCAGATCAGCAGATGCTAGTTGATATTAAACATGAGTAGATGTCAAATTTTTATGATTTTGACATACCAGAACATTCAGAGCAGCCAATGTTGCCATCCCTTCACGAGTCCACTACATGAACCAAGAACGAAAATGAATAATATTTATAAATGAGCAGCCGAATAAAGGATTTTACAAATATGATGTGTACAAATAGATGTGCATGTAAATCCCTTCTACGATTAAAGATTTTCACTGGGATGAATAAGGCTCAGCTATAGGTATGTCGTCAGTATGTGTCGGGGAGGTTTAATCTACCAAAGATTGTTGAGCTACTCTTACCTTAGAAGCAGAAGCAATGTGAGGTACCACAATGGCATTTTTCATGTCAGCAAGTCCAGGTTTCATGTAAGGCTCTTCCTGGTAAGAAGACCATGAATAAACACATTAGTAAAAACTAGGAACTCAGTCTTGCCTTCCAAGATCCAAACTTACAGATAAGATGAACTAGGGTACCTCAAAGACATCAAGACCAACTCGAAACATAGGGTTTTCTTTCAGATGCTCCACTAGAGCTGCTTCATCAACCACAGGGCCCCTACTACAGTTTACAAGAATCGCTTCCTATAAATGAAGATTGCTTAGATTCGAATTCATGATCCTCATATTCCTAACTTGAATCATGAGATCAAGAAATGTGCATTTAGATGTCACCTTTTTCATCATCGAGAGCCTCTCTTTGTTGATCAGATGGTACGTAGTTTTGTCCAAGACTGGATGAAGACTTATCTGCAAAGGACATCAATCATGAAGCTGAATAATCTGGTCTAAGACAATTGAAGGACCCTCAAAGTTGACCACTTCATCAGTCCTATTCTGTTAAGTGTGCATAAAAAATTGATCTAATAGACATCTTGAGAATTCATTTTACACTGTAAATAACACAGTTAAGCATATGACTCAAACCCACCACATCAGCCTCACGGAGCACCTCCTCCATTGTTGATGCTCTTTTCCAAGTAACAGGTTGCTCACCATTGGCTTTCAGGAACTCTCCATAAGCTGTGAAGGAGAAACAAGTAACTACTACAAATGTTGGGAATGATGACTCCCAAATCATGACTGGGGATTGGGAAAAATTATTCTCTATCATGGAAACAAGCAAATCTTGGCAGATTGACCCTGACATACCAGTAACAAACTTTTCTAGACGAGTTGATTGGTACAGATCGTAGTATATGAGGTTCATTTTGAACCCTTCAATCTGTAAAAGGAAAAAAATGACATGATTAAAGCCATTATCTTTAACAATACAAACAAGGACTAACTTAATGTATATTTATAGAAGAACTAGGTCGAAAACCATCTTTGATTTGTTGAAAATTGTGAAAAAAGGCCAAATTTTGAAATATTGGTAAATATCTTAAACAAGAGAGGTGATCATTAAGGTTCCTAAGTCAATGCAAAGTCCCAACTTATAATTTCAAAGTAAGATGAGTTATTCAGTGAGAGATTACCATCATTCTAGCATAAGCAGATCCAATACGACCAGCTCCAATGACTCCCACAGTCTGTCCCTTGAGCAAGTTCCCCACAAACCTATCAGAATAAATGGGCTCAAATCAAGTACTCATTCTTGTATTCATCATTTAGTAATATATTCATTTATCTATCTATGGTGGAGTATAAAGAGTAACCATAAAACAAAAAGTGGTGGCGATGGTCATACAGATGAGGAAGCCACCCATCATATAAACCAGCCCTCATGAACTCATCTGCTTCAACTATTCTTCTAGAAGCTGCAAGTGAAAGTGAAGCTGCTAACTCTGCTGTTGTCTCTGTAAGTACACCCTATAAAATAAACATAGGATGGTCTCAAAGTTCGATTTTTCAGTTCAAGAGTGCAAACAGCATCTCAGCAAAAAATAAAGAAAAAAAAAATTGGCTTCCTCAATTTCGTCAACAAGGTAATGGGATGCCAAATGGCAGAGGATTGTTAATGTTATCCCCAAATATTTCCATATACAACATTGATTTGATAAATAGAAACGAATTCAATTAACTAATAAGCCAGTTCTATCCCCTCTTAGCAAATTCATGTCTTGTACAGGTTTTATATGCAAAGTTTGTGTATTTGAAAAGAAATGTAAAATACTCTAAATAATTGGAAGGTTGAGTAAAAATATGGTACTACTCAATATTTAGTACACAAAATAGTAAATATGGAGTAAAAATATACCAATTTAAATTATTTTTTATATGTTTGCAGATTATAAATGCACATACACATATCTATTCAATATATCATACAAATTTTTATTTATAAAATAAGCCAATTACCAAATATTCAGTCCTGAATTTTTAATTATCAAAATCAAATTATACCTGAACTAATTCTGTACTGTACATTTACTGTACGCCAGATTGCTATGGTCTATCCTTCGAAAACACTCTTGCATAAACCAAACATATGGTCAAACTCTGCAACAATGGGGACTATTCCCATTGCTGGCCAACCTCCTAAATGGGATTAAGAATCTGAAAAGGCAGAATCTAAGTGGATCCAGAGACTACAAGTCTGATAACAGCCTTCTTTTTTCACTGTTGACCATATTACTTTTAGCCATACGACTTTAAGATTTAGCACAGAAGGCTACGAGTGGCCAATTGGTATGATTTCAGTTTGTGGTTAAGCCAAGTGGGCCTATGATTGAGTGGTTCCAATTGAGGGGGGGCATTTGGTTTGTATTATCAGAAACAATTCTAGATCAAGATCAATTCTGGCCCAATAAACTTGCATTTGGTTCGGATAAATCAGAATAAAAAACTACCCAGTAATAGGAAATGAACTGTTATACCAAAAATTAATAAGTAGAAATGGACTGAGACCCATTCCTGGATTTTGAGTCAATGGCACATATAAATGTTGGACCCAACTTATAACATTGCCAGCCAGCCAACAGTGGCCTCCAATTCAACATGGCTGATGCCATCAGCAACCACAGTTCCAAATGCAACAGCCAGTTCACTGTAAGTAGCCATATTTGTCAGCAAGCCATATTTTTCTTTATTTTCTATAAAAAAACATCTTTTATAGACTCATATTATTTGTTTCCCAGTGACAACCAGCAAAATGGGGCCTCCAGCTATTACATGGCCTGTAGCTCTGCCGGCCATTGCCAGAATAATAGCAAGTGGAATATATATATTATTTCATGCTGAAAAAAGAATTTTCGAAAAAATGTATGGAAATTTTTTCATATATTTGATTCTAATAATTTACAATCAGGATTACACTAAATTCTAATAATTCACTTATCCAAAAAAAAAATTCTAATAATTCAATCCAAGTGCTCTGAAGCATAGGGGCTTGCTTAATGAATGGTTAAAAAAAAAAAAAACCCCAAAATTGTAAGTGTGTACACAAGTACCATGTATGTATATAGTGTATGTATTTATCATTTATATATATACATATATGTTGGTGTTATCTAGCCAGCTGCTTAAATCACAAAAGTTGTAAGAAACCCACATAGCATTTCCTATTGTTGTCTAAATGCTAATTTGTGCCATCACTGACTGCTTGATCACCATCCAATCAAGCAAAATCAAGGTGTTTCTGCTGCGATAAAATGAGACCGTTACTGTATGCATGTATGTATGCAAACACAGATACATTCATCCTGTTAACAAATAAACATTACATTTGAAAACTTACGGGGGTGTTTCCAACAGCAACTCCATATTTATTAGCTGCATTAACGTCCACGTTGTTGTATCCAACAGCCATGTTACTGAAAGCTCTCCCTCCTGCTCTGCAAAGTGCAGAGAACAACACCTCTCCCCAGTCTTCTGTCAACTGAAACACAAAACAAAACAAAGAAGAAAATAAGCAAAAACTAAATACACAAATAAATAATTTAGATTAGATCAATGCTAGAGAAGAAAATAAGCAGAACCCAAATTGGCAAATGAGTAATTCAGATCAATTCTAACAGAGAACAAGAAAAATTAACCTGTCCGATCACTCCATCGCATTTGTCGCCGATGAGGGAAAGAATGTCATCCACCGACAATATGGTTTTCTTCTGGGTGCATATCTGAACGTTGGAAAAAAAAAATGGTAAATACTTATTAACATCCCGATACAGAACAAGAACAGAGAAGAATTGGATGAATTCTTAAGAAGAATCTTACCTCGACGCGGCAATCTTGATCGGTTAAGAGACGAATCCACCGGGTTCCGGGCATGGGTTTGGTGCTAATGACTCTGTATTTCCCATTTGGGTTCCACACCTCGATTGAAACCGGCTTCGCCATGCAAGCTTAGAGTCGAAGTTCAGACGGAGAACTGAGAAGGTACTGACTGGAGCAGAGCTCTTTAAAACTCTCTTTCTTCCCTTCCGTGTATTCTCCGTATAAGCCAAATTTGATATTCTGCGAGCTAGCATATTAAATTACTAATACAAGATACAAAGCTCATGTTCCGGTAATGGGCAATATCTGGGCCTGGTAAGGCCTCAATGAATCTCAGAAGCTCAGAGAACGTTTATCTGGAGGCAAATCTTCTTGAATCAAGGAATACAGTTTAGTTTGGTAGCTCGCGAGACATCGAATGCTTCCTCTTTTAAGTATAAAATACTGAAGATGATCGAATTTGTTTGTTGAAGGATAAAGGAGATCTGCAGTGCTCTTTGGACCTCTCGTTCACTAAAAAGATAACGAAGATAAAAGGATGTGGAACGCTAGTTCCAAGCTTGCGGTAGGGAATCCCACACTTTACAGGGGGACCCATCCCTTATTTCGGGTTTGACCCGACATGGCGTAACCTCCCACCGGTTCTTTTCACGAAATAACAGTAATGCCGTTATTGCTTCGAAGGCTGCTGAACCGTTAGCAATATTACCCATATTTGAATTTCGAAATCATTGCTGACGAGGTTTGTGTCTAACCCCGTCTGTACAGACCTTTCCCCTCCAAAAGAGAGAGGCTGCATGTTGATGTGGTTTTGTTGGGGAGATCGGTTCTGATCGATCTGGGTTCGAACAAGTTGCATCCTACTCGAGCTTACACTGCACTGTATTATGAAATTCAATGATTCAGACCCGTTAAGCTTTTTGTGATTTTTTTAATCCCCTTTCTTTGAAACTATCTCCCTTTGATAAGGGATATTTCTTAGTCTTTGTCGGGAAGGTATCTCATTGAAAAATAAGTTGATTGAGAAAATAGATTTAGCGTTTCACCTTTTAAGAAAATAGTTTATGACACTCAATTATTTTTATTCTTTTCAAGTATGGAATATGTTCAAATGGATGGGACTCAAACTTTATTGTCTCCTCTCGAGCCTCAGTAATTTAGAAATGCATCCTAACCACTCGTTCTTTGGCTTATTTCCATCTTTCCATTGTAATCGGGAATAAGCACCACTCATTCTTTAGCTTATTTTCATCTTTTCGTTGTTATCAGGAATAAGCACCGGATTCAGTTTTAGACTAACTCCTAGATTGCAACCTCTTTTTCTCTGTCCATTTTCCTTGTTTTTTTCATCTTTTACTAATAAGTCTGCTTTCATCTCTTATTTCCTCCCCAACTTCTCCAATAGTTTTTTTAGAACTTTCTATTCACTATAAACCTTCTATCCTTCAAGTTGAACATTGTTTATTCTTTTCATGACCATCTTGGTGTTTTTCGCATTTCCCCTTCTCACTCTGACCGATATAGATGGTCTCTTGATCCAATATATCTTTTATTGTTAAATCCTTATACTACTTCCTCACCTCTTCTCCCTCCCCACCTTCATCCCCTCATCGTTTTTTTCCTTCTCCCACCCTTTATCTTGAAAAAGCTATCTGGTCTAGCATCCCCCCCCCCTCACATTTAAGAGTTTTTTTGGATTGCCTCTCATTACAAGAAGAACACTCTTGATTTCATTCAAAGGAGACATTTATACGTGATGATTTCCCCACATATCTGCATCCTTTGTATAGCACATGGAGAATTAGGAACCCATATCATGCTCCACTGTTCCTTCTCCCATGGCATTTGGAATCATTTTCTTTCTTTTCTCTTCATTGGGTCATATCCAATACCCCCATCCAACTCCTAAGGCAATGGCGGGCTCCAACAACTTTCTCTAGAGGCAAGAAGTCTTGGGCTGCTATTCTCCATGGTGTTTTTTGGGGGATTTAAAAGGAACACAATAAGAAAATATTTGAGGGCACTTCTAGATCTATTTCTGAAGTCATTGACTCCATCATCTTCGAGATTGCGTCATGGGTTATGGCTTCTAAAGAGTTTGAGGGATTTCTTTGTAATGATCTAATCAGATTCTCATGTATTTTTCACACGTTTTCCCTTTTGAAACGTTTTTCGCTCTTTTTCCCTTTTCTTTGTTTGTTGACCATCTCGGTCGTTGCTCTTGTTTTGCTCCTTTAATAAAGTAAGTTATTCATAAAAATAAAAATAAAAATGATACCCCTTTGAGCATACTAAATTGGTCATCAGTAAGGAGAACTGATTGAAGAAGGGATATTTTGGTCAGCGCAATAGTAGAATCAACAAAACGCAGGAAAGTGCATCACTCGAACAGCTGCGCTTTGAATGTTTGGCCCAGCTAATCAAAAGTTTACGAAGCAAGAGCCATCTAGAAAACATAAATTTGACTCGATGAAATTATTATAACTAACCAATCTATCAAATTCTAGTAGAAATTAGGAGGGAAAAAAATGCTGATAACAATCCAGAAGCTTATTGTGCACCAATCAACAATAGGACATGCACAATACACAAGGGGACAATGGAGGGTATTTAGTGATTATATTCCAAAATGTACTCCACGTACTGACCAAAATACCCTTGTCATGTGTGTATGTGAAGTTCCAAACTCCATTGAACAACTTGCAACACGTGCACAAGAGTTACCTTATTCATAGACCTTATTTAGTCGTTGGGTAAAAATAAAAAACAATCCCATCCATTTCTATTTCTAAGCCATTGAATAGTAATCAATTCAAACAAACGCTATTCCATCTAAGAATTTTTCTATGGTACACAATATGTGACTGATAAAACAATTTTGAAGTGCCAATTTAAACACAGAAGAAATCCCGGTTACAAGTACCAGGGCAACGAGCCATTACCTGTAAGATAAGAATCAAGGGAGTTTGACCACTAGAACACCAACTGAACAACTCTATCACGTAATATTTCATGTACTGGGAGTGCAGTGGACTTGTCTTTGTTCTTTCATGATCTGCAGGTTGGTTCATATCAGCAAGGCTGAAGTTTCATTAAAGCTAAATAAAGATCCCTATGTAGAACATACCATAAATTCCACGGATCTCCACTTCTCGCCACTCTTGGACTAGGGCACAGCAACAACACGTCGAATGTGAGAGGAAGTCATGGCACAAGCCTCCCTGCCAAAATCACAATATATGGTCAAAGTAAACTGCTGCTTATTTTATTTTATTTTATACTTCAACGGAATTATACATGAGAACTTAAAATTTACATTTTTTAAAACATAAATTCCTGCCCCATGTTATTTGGGGTGGCCCTCTATTTGGACCAACCTTGGCCTTCAGTCAGGACATGGATGTCTCTCTCTACCATCTTTGGCGGAAGTGTGCTTTATGTCTTAACAGATTACCAATTTGCACTGACGGCCTACAGCTGGGCTCTGGCTTACCTGGTTAGCATGTCTCTAGGTTTTGTGTACATAAAACATGTGGTAATGACAATTGGCCTAAACACATAGGATCTTCTACTCTACAATAATCTTGAGGCCCTGCTTCTTCCCGCTAGAGATAAAGCATGACATCTCAGATGAGTCAGACTGGTACTACTTCAACATGGTTTTTCTTGGGGGTTTATGGTGCCTATTTGGTTTGACCATTTCCTTTACTGTATTGGGTATAGTGAACAAGCTCTTGACAGCTGTGATCAATCCTATTTACTAGGACAAGCATTCAAAGATTATGGGGGACAGTGGGGCTATTGATTTGTATGGTCAGTGGAATTATGTACCAGTAGTCTACAAGCTTAAAGCTAAGACTGTTATACAAGCACAAGCACAAGCACAAGCACAAGAGGATAAGGAACAACAACAACTACTTGAAATGTAGAGCAATTCATAAAGCAATGCCACTAAAAAGGAAGTGGTAAGACTCTGGATAATTGAAATGAGGTGTAATAGTGTTGGATTTTATAACCGTTATAATTGTTGTTAAAAAGGTCAGTGTGATTTCAAAAATAAAATAAAAATCTGGGTACATTTGTAACTAGTGTTCAACTGGATACTTTTGGAAATGATTTTTCATTAACCCATTGACGGTTTTGTGCCAAAGGTCATATGACTCTATTCTCCTCACTAAGGTGAACATGAGTATAGGTAGCCCTACCTCAAACGACTTGTAGGTCCTAATATTGTTTTGGCCCAAAGGTAGTCAAGCAATCAAGTTTGACTAAGGTGAAAGGATCAAGGATGCATCATCATCATTGCACTTTCGTTAACACATCTTTAAGGGGGCATTTGAAGATACATAAATTTTATTTAAATTGCATCTATGGTCTTATACCTTCTCAAATTTATATAAAAATGCCAAAAAATCATGTATGGGCCTTACACTCATAAATTAAACCCAATTGAAGAGACAAATCCATTGAGCCTGGTTTGGGCTTCAAACAATAACCCATAAAACTACCAAGTCCACACCTGTCTAAACCCATTAGCAAGCCCAAACAGTTTGCATGGACCCACATGAGAGAGATTTGAATAAAATCAAATCTAAATTCTCTTAGGTAAAGAAAGAAAGTTATGTCATTCATGGAATACAAATAATTCTAAACTTCTCTCCAAACAAGAAATGTGCAATCACTTTTTTAGACAAAAAGAGATAAGAGCATCCAATCAAGATTTTGACAAGATTAAACCCTAAGTCTATAAATACTCCCATTTCATATAAAGATGGTACATTTTGCAAAAGGCTAGAAGCAAGAAGCTCTAGAGAGAAGAAGAGTCCCCAAAGCATCTCCAAAGCTCTCCAAAGGTTTGAAGGCTTAAGGCATATTTTTCAGTCTTTCCATCAACAATAGTTCGTTGTTAAAGAGAAGAAAATCCTCGTATCTCATAAACACGTCACAAATCCAATCCTGAAAACGAGATTTACGGTGTTTCTCTCCTTTTTAGATAAAATGCGAAACCCCAAAGAGAAGTGATTCCCCTGCATTTAAGTATCATCAACACTTGAATCTAAGAAACATGTCATCAGACCCTTGGATTCCATCGACAAAGAATCAGACGTTTACTCTTTTCATAAAAGAGCATAAAATCAAAGAGTGTTGAATTTGTTACATTTATTTTGTGTTACGGATTTACGCACGAAATTTGTGTCTACAAATTTCTGGCACACCCGGTGGGACACTCTTTCCTCTCATCTCTCAAGTCGACATTCAACCTCTACACACAAGACTTGATGGCATCAAAGAAGAGCTCTGTTGTTGTAGCTGACGTTGCTGCTATTGGAGGCAAGAAGAAAGTCTCTAGCAACTCTAGCTCCTCCACCTCTGTCTCTAAAGCTAATTGCAAGCCCCCTATGACCCGCAACAAGATGAAGAGTGAGACCTCTTACTTGATTAAGCCTCTCAATCATCATGGGAAGAAGCGCTCGACCAAGAAGAACCCATCTCGTGAGACATCCAGCCAAAAGAAGATTCTGCCAATCAAGGTGGTATCGCCTTCACCTGAAGTAAGTGAAGATGTCAGCTTCTAGCTATCAGATGCTTATTCTAGCATTGGATCAAGGTCTGGATCTCGTTCCAGATCTCCGTCCCGAGAAATTCCCTATACAAGTTCACAATCATACTTTGTTGCCATGCCTGCAATGATGACGGGAGCAACGATAATTGAAGAGCAACTTGCTCAAATGACTAAGGCTATTGCCAAACTGACGAAGACAGTGGAAGAGAAAAGATCTTCAAATTGTTAACTTGATGAACAAGTTAGAATAGCAAAATTCCAATTGGATCAAGTCATGGTCCTTCTCATTCTCCAAGATTCACTCCACAGGTGGAGCTGCATAATGAGGATAGGTAAGAGAGAACTAGCTAACCGCGCTTTACTCGAGAAACAAACTAAGCTTCTGTCAGATCCCTCTCTGTACAACAACTGTAGAAGATGATCGGGGCTACGATTCGTGCTCAATATGGAGGCCCAACACAGTTGTCCATAGTGTATGCCAAACCCTACTCCTAGCATATTGAGGTTATATGCATGCCAACAGGGTATCAACCTCCTAAGTTCCAATAGTTCGATGGAAAGGGTAGCCCAAAACAACATGTGGCCCAT
>JAOXJP010000012.1:13352962-13368053 GCA_025762735.1 Platanus orientalis | reverse complement strand
ACAACAACCTTATCCCAACTATTTGGGTTGGCTACATGAATCCCAACTATTGGCAATTGGCCATGCAAGAAGAAATCTTATTTGAATCTTTATAATTGGCTGACCTTACTAATGATCTATATGTCATGGTTCTTTGTTACTTACATAGTATAGGTTTTAGGTTTTTGACTGCTTTATTAAGTTTATTCACTTTATTGTATTGTAGTTGAAATTATTGATCATAAGTTATTGTTATTTATTTCTTAATAGTAATCAATTATTGTACAAGTACTTATTGGTTGTAGATTTCTTATTTACTACCTACTTGTAATCACTTATTCACCCATTATTTTCATTTCATTTAATAATTACTTCACAATTTTTTTTCTTCTGATGGTTTGAAGTTACTTACAAATTGCACTTCACTTGCTTCCCAATTGCTTCCTACTCATTCTCTAAATGTTTCTTAATCGGTTTCACTTCTTATTTCTCAAGGATTTATTGAGTCTCGCTTCCCGCTTCTCACTCTAGTAACTATGCATAAAACACACATAGGCTTAACATTGCCATGATCCAATCAATTCAGAGGTATATAATCATTTAGATTCGATGTTAGTACATGATTCAATATTCATAAGACTGGAGTCACAATAGTTCACTAAGATTTCATACAAATTCAATGAATTAAAGTATGTAATAGGATTTAATAGTTCACATAGTTTATATGATCACATAGGAAACATAGAGTTTAATAAAATCAATGAGTTCAATATAGAATTATAGATATTTAAAAGTTTAAATGGTTTTCCAATAAATTTGATCGTAGAGATCAACCAAATATCATTTGTAATGTTCCAAAAAAAAGGGCAAAGCAAGATCGCCTATCAATTTGATCATTAATAGTATAGTTCTTGAAGGATTCACAACTTCACACAGATTTTTAAAGATTCACATGGTGAAAATTCAGATTTCACGTGATCTAAAGGTTTCAATGAAGGAATTCAGTCCACACAATGATTAAGAACAATAATCTTTCATAAAATAGGTGTAGATTTGAAGGTCAATTAAGATTCAACGGTTCAAAGCATTGATTTACAGAAATTTCAGAGATTTTAATAAGAAATGAGTTTTACCAAGCATAGAAAGCAAAATACATACTAAGCAAGCTAGAATTCATAGATCTAGCATGATTCAATGGATTGATTTCAATGATTTCCAATAATTTCAAAGGATTTCATGGATGACATCACATAATCTGAAAATCAAAAGAGGAAAACACATCACATTAGGGGTATTAACGAGCCGAGCTTTGCTTAGCTCAGCTCAGGCTCGTCACATTCAGGCTTGGCTTAGGCTCGACTTGGCTCACTAGAAAAAAAAAATAGGCCTAACATCCTCAATGATCCATTAGCCTAATTTGTCTTATTTGAACATTACTATTGTCTCTATATATAATTTTATTATAAAGTTATTAACTAAACCAAGCTCTTAACGAGCCGAGCTTTTAGCGTGCTGAGCTTAGTGAAGCTCAGCTTAGGCTCACTTAATAAACGAGCTTAAATCAAAGCTAAGGCTTAGCTCACTGAGCTTAAAACGAGGCTTAAGCTTGGCTTAGGCTCACTTAATAAATGAGCTTAAATCAAAGCTCAAACTCAGCTCACCGAACTTAAAATAAGGCTCTGGCTTGGCTCTTAATGAGCTGAGCTCCGAGCTGAGCCAAGGCTAGCTCAGTTTATTGACAACCCTACATCACATCACCCATGGTAAGATTATTTACAATCTCTTTAATTCCTTGCTTCTTGCTAAAGCTTCTTTACTTCAATTTCTCAAATCTACATTGTTCTACAATATTAAAGTAGATTTAATATCAAATGAATGAAATTAGGTAGTTTATAAAAGAAAATCACTTATCTTAGCAAAAATTCTCAAAAATGGGTTGAACTTATCAAATTGGAGTAAAATTTCTCCTCTATCATCCAAAATCTCCCAATTCTTTTTATTTTCCTTTTATATTCTAAGAGGTCTAATAGACCAAAATGAAATCACAATATGGTCATATTTCGTCACAAATGAGATCCCACTCATGTGGGAGTGAATGAGAAAAAGCCACATATGTCACTTTTCTCACGACTCGAGTCACGAGCTGAGTGTGATGGGTCACGATTGTGATTGGTCATGGGGTTTGTGATCGGTCACACGCAGGTTTGAGTAACACCAGAGAGCTGTGACTTATGTGTGATTGGTCATACTATCTGTGAGTTTTGTGATCGGTCATAGGGTTTGTGATCAGTCACGATTTTGATTGGTCACGGGGTTTGTGACCAGTCACGCCTTAATTTTGTTGAATTCTCTGGTTTCTTTTACCTTTGGTCTTCAAAGTCTAACCAAAGTGGTTCGATGGTCCTCAAGCTCATTCTAAACTATGTCTAGGTCTCTTGGATGGCTCTCGTGTTCAAAATTACAAAAGGGCTTAAATTTTGACACATAGTGTCAGTTCCGGATTCTTTAAACTTTTTTTTATTAAAATATGGGATGTTACAATCGCGGGGTAGGGGTACGAAACCCCCTAGGTAATTGAAATCTCCCTGTATATTTCCATGTCTCGGGTGATACATAGAAATGTTAAAGCCAAAAATGCCTTGAAATGCTCAAGAGATGAGAGACGAAACTGTATTGCGTTTAGCATCTCTCAAGCTTATTGCCAACTTCAAAAAACCTCTAAATTTTTTTTTTTTTTTTTTGTGATTCTTTATAGATTTATCTTACTAAAGCAAAATCTAGGACTCCACTTGAGTCCATTTCGATTGAAAATTTTCTTTTGAGTTAGATCAAAGGATCGAAGCCGAAACCCTTAATTTTGTCAAGAATTTCGGTAAGTTCTCTTTTTTTGCTCCAATCCTTTTAGATTTTTTATATGTCATGTGATAAATCTACACATTCATGGTGATAAAAATAATTTATGGAAATTAAAATTATTTATTTATTTATTTCAAAAAATAAAGAAATTCAAAATCATACCAAATGGGATTGTTTGGTCTAATTTTTTTTATATGACATCCTATAGTCCATTTTTCACATAATATGTCAATTTGGTAGATTTTTTAAAATAAAATATTTCATGAATCAAACACCTATGGTGTGCTGATAGACTTAACAAAAGATTAGATTATGGAGGTTGAAAACAACATTGTTATAAGGAGGTTAATGCTTCAAGGATCCCAACTAATAAGGATAAGTTGGAACCTGGCTTTGATACCAAAAAATGTTGTAGAATAATTCCAAGAGGCGTAAATGATTATGAGATTCAAAGTGTGGAAGCAAGATAGCCACAAAGTAGAAAATCAAGAAATAGAATGGTAGAATAGAGGTTAGAATGAAAAAGAACAGAAAAGAAGAAAATAAGAAAAAAGACCCTAAAAGGGTATTTTTGTAATTTTTGGCAAAAATTCAAAAATTACCAAAATGCTTGATGCAGCATGCATGTAGGTTAGTGAGTGTGTGCACAGAAAACATGAATAAAATTGATAAAGTAAGGTATAAATTTAAACAAGATTCCTACTTGCTCATCCACACACTAGTTCAAGTGAATTTTTTAGTTAAATTTCATATGCATATTAAGAGTTAAGGCATACAAAGCAATAGACAAGATTATACATAAGTAATATGAGGAGGATACTAACTAATTTAAGGATCTAAGAGTGCTAGGTTGCCGTCCAAAGTGCTGATGGTAATATAGTAAAAAAAAAGGTGAACAGGACATGTGAAGAACAAAGGGAAAACAACAAATAGCCATAACATGTAGTATAGGCATGTGAAAAACAGGGTTATGCTAAGATTAAGGTCACAAAATAAAGGCTAGAAGATTGGAAATATATTCAGAAAATAGACCTCACAGTACACTGCCATACTCCACAGTATGCCACTAAATTACTATGTTAAGGGATTTGAATAAGGTGGGAATCAAGAACCTGTCTCCATATAAATGGTGTTGGCTGATGTCATAGAGGATTATATCTTCAATCCCAACAGCTTTCGGATGGTCTGTGAGTGATCTGGTGAAAAGTACTTAAGATCAGCTTCCCAGTTGATGGTGCCACCAGCCTGTAAAATCTCCAAGCATCTCTTCGAATGGGGTTAGCCTTTGGGCCTAAACTTGGGTGCTCTAGGGTCACCCAGGGGTTCAGAATACCCTGGGATAGACCAACGTTACAAAGCTTTGCTGATGGTGAATCAGTAAGAGTTTTCCCCAAGTTACTCTCAAGATGCCTTCATGCCTAGGTATGGACTTCAGCCACCATGTATTTTGATAAAAAAAGTATATAAATTTATAAACAGAACGGACTGCAGAGACACTTTAATAAGAAAACCTAATATAGATTAGGGTTTCTTAATCAGAAACTTAGTAAAAGAGAAAAAGATTAGAGAAGAGTTTAAGGTTAAAGGAGCGATATGTTGGGGAAGAAAACCCCTAAGAAATAATGACCAAGAACCCTGATTTGAAGTTGGCGATTTTAAGAATAAAAAAACACAGAATTTTCTTTTAAGAAGGAACACTAGGCTCATTAATAAGTACCACAGAATCAGCCCAAGTTGATATTCACTTTCTGCAGTACTGATCTCAGAAACCAGCAACTTTTGTTATAATGAAGCTAAGTCCAGTCATTTGGCTCTTTACATCTCTAATAGAATAGAGATTAGAGGAAAAGGAAGAAAGAAAGGAGGGATAAGGAAAGAGGATGATGAAGAAATAACAGAGAAGAAGATAGGAAAAGAAGAAAAGATGAGAAGAGGAAGAAGTAGAAGTATGGACTTCAAGAAGGAGAAGAAGGAAAACCCAGCTCAACTGCGAGCACTAAAACCCAAAAATTTTATTCAAAATCCAATATACCCATACATGTGTCTACCACTGAATTTAAAGATCCTAAGACATAAAATTTTAGAAGTTTCTAAAATTGAAACCTTGGTCCCTTAACGAAGACCTTCCTAATAATACTTTCTAAAAAGAAAAACATGCTAAAACATAAAATTAAAAAGGGCTGTTGGCCAGCCCTTGTTGACCCTACCTTTGATCCTTTGACCATGCTTAAAAGACTCAAATACCCTTGGCTTTAATTAGTCTTAATCCCTAATCTACCCATGGTATGTTTGCCTTATTACAAAATCACCTCATTCATAAAACATCCCTACTAGTACTACCCCATTCTGCTAGCACCCCCTTTGATGGCTTCGGTGTGGGCCTCCAAAGTGGATACTTCCTATCCATCAAGTGATTGTTGCTACATCACTTGTTGTTGGGAACATCTTTGTATTCAGAGACATGTTATTGTGTTCAATCTAGGAATTTTTTGGGCCTGTGATTCCCTAGCAAATTCTAGAAGATCCATCTTGATGGCATTGTCATAGAAATTTTCATCTCACATGGATGGCTTCCTACATAGAGCGTTACCATAGTACCGGTCTCCAAGTTACCAACTTGGCTTCTATTGCACTTCAATAAACTTAGTTCATCAACCATTTCCCAAAAGAACATAGACCTTAGGCTTTTATAGTGCCCTTACAAAATAAATATTGACCCTTGATCTCCCTAGACTTGATCTTTACCATTAACTTGACTTTAAAGAAACCTTAAACAGACTACTAAGAAGACTAAAATATCTTATAAACTTATTTGCCAAGAAAACAAAGAAAAAAAAATCGCCCAAATATCATTTTAACTATGACAAAAAACTTCGGTTTCGATTTTTGCCTTGAAAATTTGGAGAGTTTGAGAAATCTTCCTAAAGTAGAATTGTAGCTTTTGAAATCTTCTTTCCAACACACCAAAGATATCCTTTATCGGACTTGTGGTGAAAAATTATACCCTCTGGAAGTTATGCTGTGCAAATCATATTTATTTATGAAGTGCAATGATATTTCCTTATTATCTCCAATTTTCCGTTTCATTGCAATCATTTGCTGATCCATCTTCTCTAAGAAATCAACGGCGATAACCTCTGCATTAGTAGTTCACGGGAAATTCCTAAGAGTAAGATTTTCTGCCATGTGCCATATCTGGATGAAATAACTATGAAATGAAATGAAAATAATAGCTTAATTTGTGATACAAATAGGAAGTAAACAAGAATAAGTTACAATCAATAAATACAATAAAATGAATAAAGTTAATAAAGTAATAAACAAACTAAAAACTATACTATGCAAGTAACAGAGAGTCATAGCATATAAATCAATATACAAGTAGTCAAGGAAATAAAGTTCTTAAGAATCATGTAAAGGTACTAATTAAACATAAAAAAAATATGATTATTTTATCATGTGCTCAAGTTTATAGAAATGTGAAGAACCATACCCTAGATTTACCTTACATGCATATACTCACTACTCGAAGACATACATTAATACAAAGGCATGCAATTAAGGATTTTCCTCCCTTCTCTCTGTAATAAGCACAACCTACCTCTAGTTTCTAAAATGTTCAAATAGACATAGTAAGACTTCAAGTATCTAATTTGTTCTTGGTAATATTCATACGATTTCCATGTTGTTCAATTGTTACAGGCAGTTCCTGTTGGAGCAGTTATATTGCTGTCAGCTTTAATAGTGGTCTTAATTCATCCATTTCTTGGTCCTCCTGCCTATGCTACTGTGCGAATTGCTGCTAAAAGCAGTGGCTCTGCTGCTGCTGCTGCAATAGGAGGAAGACTTGTTCGGACTGAGTTACTAAGTAGTGCTTGGACTGGTTTCTTTGCTGGTTGTCTACATACGCTATCAGGGCCTGACCACCTTGCTGCCTTGGCTCCACTCTCTATTGGGCGTACGCGGCTGGAGAGTGCTGCTGTGGGAGCCCTCTGGGGCTGTGGCCATGATGCTGGCCAGGTTATTTTTGGCTTGCTGTTTCTACTACTCAAGGACCGTCTCCACATTGAGGTTATCCGCACGTGGGGTACAAGAGTTGTGGGCATAACGCTACTCATTATAGGTGCTATGGGAATTAGGGAGGCATCAGAAGTCGCTGCCCCTTGTGTCTCCCTAGAGAACGGGGAGTGTGATGTTAGTGTCCTTGAATCTTTTGAAACACCAATAGCTGGGAAAAAGAAGATTGGATTTGCAACTTTTGCCACAGGGATTGTCCATGGACTGCAACCAGATGCACTGATGATGGTGTTACCTGCGCTCGCACTGCCTTCTCGCTTGGCTGGTGCAGCCTTTCTTGGTATGTTCTTGCTTGGAACCGTATTTGCTATGGGAAGTTATACCGTATTTATAGGTTCATGTAGTCAGGCACTGAAAGAAAGGGTACCTAGAATAACTGAGAAACTGACATGGGCTTCTTCCCTTGTAGCAATTGCTCTTGGATTTGCCATTCTCATAAGCCAGTTATTTGGTTTTAGCTTATATTAATCTGATCTTCTTAAGGTTATCCAATTTTTTTAGCATCCTTTTAGTTTTAGAAAAAAGGTCTTCAAATTTCATAAGGAGTAATGGATCTGTTTTCAGCAAAATCATGCCTGTATCACTCAGCTCAACAAGGATCTTTCTTCTATAGGGTCTTTTGCTCATCAAGGTTTGTAGGTTTAATATATTAGGGAACCCATTCTGCCCGTCTAGAACACTTGTACCTTATTTATCTTACAGTTTCAAATTGATATGCAGATTTGCTTGTATTCATTTGTTTTATGCTTCATTGGTTACAAAAACTTGATGTCATAATCATAATCCATACATTTTTTTTCATCTCTTTCTTTTTGCTGATGTTTATCCATGTCATTCATAGTTTCTATTAGAAGTTATCTATGAAGGTTAGAAGTTGTAATTTTGAAACTTTGGTTGCATTTACATAAATGTTGAGGATTCAGATAAACACAAAGAACATACCTTAGAGTTTCCATCATGATTGAATAAAAAACGGGAGCATAAAATCTCAGAGTGCTCTCACTGGGCCTAAAGTTCTTCAAAGTATGAATGAATGCCAATCTCTATGGTGGTTTGGAGCTTTTCCAGAGCACCCAATCGATCACATTACGTTGTCACTATTCTCTTCAAAGGCTTCACTGGCCTGGTAATAAAAATTGAGATCTCCTTAACGATATTTGGTCTCAAAAGGGTCAAAATTGATTTAACATCTGAGAGAACCATAAGCGGTGGTTCTCAATTTCTATTAGAACTAGTGCTAGAGTCAAATTTAAGATTACTGTTTCAAGCTATTGGATTGAGCTGACCCATGGAGCATAGCTACTTTGGCAAGCAAGGAGGTTAAGTGTTGAAGGCTGGTGTAGAGTGAATATAAATAAATCTCTAGAGCTTGAGAAATCCCCCCTAAAAAAAGACGGGCGTTAGCTCTCTCTCTCTCTCTCTCTCTCTCTCTCTCTCTCTCGGGGTTTAAACCAAGGTAAGCTCTGCTCTTTCTTATTATAGAATAGGAGGTGGTGACGATGAATTGGAGGCATGCTCTCTCCTATTTTGTTTGTTTTTTGGAGTGATTGCTATACTAAGTTGCTGTTTGAATATATCTCAAGATACATTGAATGGTTCTACCAAAAAGGAAAGATACATTGAATGATAAGTCTTATCTGCTTTCAATGGTGGGCCTCTTCTAAGAGACCTAGACGAAAAAAATCAATCAATCTGAGGACGTAGGAAAAACCTAGTTGCTGACTCCAACATGTATGACCCTCGTGGCAGTGATCATTTATTAGAGAGGAAGTAGAAGGCAATGGAAATCACCAGGGGATTCTCCTTAGAGGAAGCCGCCGAGGGTCTGGAAAATTGAATCGAACAGGACCTTGTATGCCTTCTCCGTGGGATGAAAACTATCCCAAAATACGTACTTGGAAACGTCTGTACACGTAAACGGGTTATTGTCGTTGCACAGTATCGTTGCCTCTATTTTTCCAGTGCCACAGCATCCTTTTGTCACCTCCTCGAATCCTGAGAGAACAAAATACACACCAATTGAGGATACCTGATATAAATTGCTATTGCTATTGCGGGAATCCATCATGGTGGGTTTACAGGGTTCGCATTGACTGTAAATTTTACTACCTAAGGTGTCAACAAATCTGACCAGCCAAAGAGATGTGGGACGATCAGATGATCTTAACCATCCAATAGGTTTACTTATGCAGTGCATGGAGTCATGTTATAGATCATTCTGAGTGTAAAATGATTCATTGAGCCTGGACTTAAATAACTCTGCCCTTTGAAACCATCGGATTGGAGCCCATGTAGTGATGGATCCCACCATGGATTCCAAATCGATGATTTCAAAAACTGGAGTGCTGATGATCAGGAATCGAACTGATTTTTTTTTTTCCTACAAAAGCAAGCATGCAATTTATGTTCACTTATCACAGTGGGTCTAGGTAGAAACTACAACCCCCTGATCGGATTCCGTCAATTGCATCGTCGAGGACAATGATGACCGTTAATTTAATCATGATGATGATGGTGATGGTGATTATTACCATGAACACTGGGTTTTAGGATAAGATCAAGAACAGGATAGTAGATATCAACGTATAGAACCGTTGCTTGTGGGAGCTGGTTATTCAGCCTATTGAGCTGAGATGAGAGCTTAGAGTTGAAGAGCACCACTGCCTGGTTGTATTCCTCTACACACCCCCTTTCTATCCCTCCTGCTAAAGTTCTCTGGGCAGGCACACATCCTACTGGTGGAACATTTAACACAAGAATCTTTCGCGCTCCCATTCCATAAAGTTCCTGCCCAATATTATAATTTTCTTTAGAAGAGGTTTAACCTTTTTACAGCAATTATAAGAGAAAACCATGTTTCTAGCATAATGATTGAGACTATTTGATCAGATCAGTGCAATTTTTTGGGTTACGAGTACCATGTGTATGGCCACAACGAAAATAGAATTTTCTTTGGGTTAATTACTGTTCAATTTTAATTTTTCATTCAATCACAAATATGGTTAATATCATAAAAAAGAAGCATTTTAATATACACAATCTAGTAGATGAATACAAATCCAGTGTTTACTTCTATATATCTCATTTTCTACTTTCTTTACTTCTCTTGTCAAACTTGCTCACATATTTTAATGAAATTAAGTAATGGAGCTTGAGGTGAAACTCACATACTTATCAATGTCTTATCCTCTCCCCATTTGTCTACCCGGGGGAACAAATGTTCTGTCGAGGATTTTGTATGTCCTATCATGTCCTCTACCCCAAGCTCACAGGCAAGGTTTATTGAACTTGGTCTCTTATAGACAGGGAGAAAATGTTCGTTTGAACACTTTTGTTACGGTTTTAACCTTAAACACCCCATTTTTATTTATAGGTATCTAGTTTTATTTTGCATGTACTACACAAAGGCTCAGTGATAAGGTTAAAATTGTAAAAATAGTTTTCAAATGAATAAAATAGGTACCCATAAAAATGGGGTGTACAGGGTTAAAACTGTAACAAAAGTGTTTAAGTGAACAATTGCTCCTTATTTAAAAGACGCACCAAATTCAATAAACCATTACATGTCAACCTGTAGTAGTCGCTCCGGATTCTGTGCACTCAAAATCTGTGCACAATTCATGTTCAGAGGCATGTGATCACTCACATCAGCATTGAAAGTGATAAGCACGCACCCCAAAAAATGAAAATCACTTTTCAATGCTGAAATGAGTGTTCTCAGCCCTTGACACGCATTATGCACAGATTCTGTGCTCACAGAAGCCAAGCCGGTAGTAGAGGGCACAGTAGGACATAAAATCCTGCACAGAATATTTGTTCCCCTATCCTATAGAGATATTTAATGAACGCAAACGAAAAGGGATCCTGCCCAACCCTTTTCTTAAATACTTTTATATTATACAATTAATATTGATAGAGAGAGGTAGTTGAAAAGATTATGATGGAATGCGTGATAGGTATTGATATAGAAGTGGGAATATAAAAACGGGTAGGCTTAATGGCACCTCTAAAAATCCTCATCACACCCCCTTCATTTTTTTTCTTTTTTACCCCCTCTCCAAAATGTCCCTCCTCCCTCTCCTCCTTATCTCCCCGACGTATCTCTCTCCCTCTCCAGCATTCTCTCTTTCCCTCCCTCTCTCTCCTTTCCCTCTCTTCCTCTCTCTCTCTCTCTCTCTCTCTTCCTTTGTCTCTTTCTCCATTTTTTTGGGGCGTTTAAAGGTATAGGTCCGGGCAGGGGCCTGCAAGGATTTGAAGGTCCTTATTTGAACCTTCACGTCTGTGCAGGTGTCCACCTGTTTGGACCTGTACCTCCAAACGCCTCCCCCCCTCCAAACAACAAAAAAATAGAAGGAAGAGGGAGAAGGAAATAGAGGGAGGGAGAGGAGAGAAAAGAAGAGAGAGGGAGGGAGAGGAGAGAGAGGAAGAGGGAGAGGGGGGTACCGGAGGATGGGGAATGAGGGTGGGTTGCTGCCGGCACCCGAGAGGAGAGGGGTGGGGTGTGGGGAGAGAGGGAGGAGGGGTATTTTGGGTAGGGTATAAAGAAAAAAACAAGAAAACAAAGGGGGGTGTAATGAATATTTTTTAGGTGCTAGTAGCAGCTCCCTATAAAAACTGAGAAGCTGGTTCGATGGGCCACAGAAAGTGAGTTGCTTTGCTGTAGTTTTTATGATTCAATGGAAGATGTGATGTTAGATAGGGTGGAATGGAATGGAAGAACCATGTTGGTGTAGCCGACCCCCAAGTCATCTGCCCACATATAACATACACTCCCAAAAAGTGGGGTATAAGGGTGGCAATTCATGTTGGCTGGTCAGGTTCGTGTCATGTTGAGATAAGGGTATACAATTATATAGCTCAGCCCTAACCTGACCAATTTATTAATTGTGTCAAAATAGGTCAACCTGAAACATTGTTTACAGTCAACCCTAACTCACTTATTTCGTATCAGGTTTGTTTCGGGTTCACAGGTTATGTGGTAATTCATGTTGGCAGGTCAGATTCATGTTGTGTCAAGTTAAGGGCATATGACTATATGGCTCAACCCAAACCCAACTCATTTACTAATCGTGGCAAAGCAGGTCGATTTGCTTTGACCCTAAACACATTTACAGTGAACCCTAACCAGGTTATTTCATGTTGGGTTCGTGCTGGGTTTACGGGTCATGTCAAACATTGCCACCCTAACTGGGGTATGTGTCCATCTCCTGCCCCAACAAATTAATCTATGGGATGATTTTCCTTCGACCCTCAAGTGGCAGGCATAAGGCTTTGACGAATTGAGTTGAATTCAAAAGAATGAATAACAAAACGTGAGAATTTGTAAATTGAAATACTACTTACCAGAACGAAACTGGAAGCTAAGCTAACCATGAGATCGGTGTAGGAGGAGACATCGTACTTAAATTTCCTGAAAGGAGTAGAGAAGTATGTAACGAAAATGTCATTGCTCCCTGCACAAACAAGGTATAGGCTCTCGGACACGATAGTCTTGGCTCTTTCTTCTCCGGTGGCTGCCTTCAACTCCCCTATGTACTGTTTAAACAACTTTAACTGCTCCGACAGCGGTATGGCCGTCTGATCATTTGAATTCAAAACAAAAAATGCTTAAAATGTAAGAAAATTTGGAACAAGACGAGGAACTTTGTCAAGTAAATAGTAGTCATATGTAGTACCTCTATTTTGGGTGTGAGAGGATCATATCCTGCACCTCCCGAGGCAAAGTTTACACCAGTAAGTAGGTCTTCAGTTTTCAGGTTCGTGTCTAGATAAGCCGGCAACAGCTCCTTAATCCCCAAGTATTCAACTGGAAAACTCAAAACCAAATTTTCAATTTAGGAAGGATGTTATGATTAACCATCTCTCCTAAAACCCTGAGGTTGTAGGAGAGGTTTGAGTTAACATAACACTCCTATGGGCGCCCAGGAAAATAACTGTGTTGACGGGGTGATTTGAACTCGCGACCTAAAACCTTGCTATGATATCAACTTAAATAAAACAATTAATTGTTTCTCCTAAAACCTAAGGCTGAGAGGTTAGAGGTAATATACTTAATATATTTCAGGAGAGAGAGAGAGAGAGAGAGAGAGAGAGAGAGAGAGAGAGAGGTTTACTTCGCAGATGAGAATTGCTAATGGTACCTATCAAGTCAGAGGGAACCTTTCCGTTGCTAAACCGTCCAGTTGGTTTTCCTCCCAAAAAATCTCTCCCATAAGGAGGGAAATTGCACTTGGCCAGTGTAGCAAACTTGTTATTATTGCCTGTATCTACGATTGAATCTCCAAACACGAGAACAGCCGGGGATGTGACATTGGCAGAGAGGGCTATGGCTGTTTGAATAACTTGGAAAAGAAGAGACGTAAGCAGAAAGAAAGAAAAAGAAGAAGAACCCAGGTTTAGAGAGAAAAGCTGCATTGCTTTCTGAAAAGAATTTTCTTTTCGGAGCTCTTTCATAGAGAAAAAACATGATTTGTGCTTGTTTTTATTGGAGTATGGATGTTCATTAATTTCCAATCTAACCCTAACTCCTTCGCGTGACAGCCGCTCATTGAGTCAAAAATCATTTATTTATGGAAGAGCAAGTAGTTGAATATACGAAAAGGGGAAATAAATGTGGGAAAAGGATGTTCTGTCTAGTATTTGGTGTCTAGGATAGTGTCCAGGACATTAGGGGCCATCATATGGAATAAAATGTATATTCCATATTCAAAGAATGCATCACACCCCAATTTTATTCCATATGACATCTCCTGGTGTCTTGGACACCAAATTCTGGACAGAACAACCTTTCTATATATTACAAGTAGTTAAGATGTATTCAATACGTACACTCGCACACGTCAAATCTGATTCTAGATCTTTAAATAATAATAATAATAATAAAAAAGAGTAATTCCTATGCAACAAATTAAAAGGAAAGGATCAGCTACACCTAATCTGTCTGTCCCCTCATATCCCCATACCCAAAATGTATAGGGTTAAAATTGTAGAAACAGTTTTCAAATGAAAAAAAATAAAATAAAAAATAGGGTTTATAGGCTTAAAACCATAGTTGTAAGGAAGCTTGGTATAAGGTGAGAAGTTCGCTTCTTGGGAAACTAATTCCAAACCGCTTTTCAAACATGGAAAGCATGGTGAAGTGATTGAGAAAGCAAGTGGAAACTTTCGTAGAAAATGAGTAGAAACGTCTATAGAATCAAGTGAGAAACAATCTAAGAAGGAAAATTATATTATATTTAATGTAAATCCTATGTTGTTTGTATTAAATAAAATATTATATATAAAATTTGGTAATGATTTTTTAGAAAAAAAATGATTTTATACTAATATATTGTTTATATTATTTTTTTACAACAACAATGATAGCCTATTCCAACTATTTGGGGTTGGCTACACAAATCTCAATTATAAAATACCTTGTATAAAACCATCTTATTTGAATCTTTTTTATTCGCTGTCCTTACTAATAACAAATGGTTTATAGATTGATCTATATGTCATGATTCTTTGTTACTTACATAACATAGGTTTTAGGTTATTTATTTATTTATTAAGTTTGTTCATTTTATTGTACTGTAGTTGAAATTATCGATCATAAGTTATTGTTATTTACTTCATTCTAGTAATCAATTATTGTACAAATACTTATTGGTTGTAGACTTCTTATTTACTGTATACTCGTAATCACTTATTCACTTCTTATTTTCATTTCCTTTAATAATCATTTCATAACATTTTTTTTTCTAATAGTTTGAAGTTACTTTCCAAATTGCACTTTACTTGCTTTCCAATCGCTTCCTATCCATTCTCCAAATGTTTCTTAATCGGTTTTCGCTTCTCATTTCCCAATGATTTATTGAACCTCGTTTCTCGCTTCTTGCTTTCACATTGCTTCTCGCTCTGATAACTATGCTTAAAACTATAAAAAAGAATGTTCAAATGAACATTTACCTTGTTTAGAAGATGCACCAAATTCAAAAAATCATTATGGGATGGGAAGAGTAACATATTGTTTTGGGTGAAGTAGGTCCTTTCCTTAAATTAAAAAAATATTTACGTGAAATTGTTTTCTAAACACAACATAGATACAAAAAAAAATTCAAAATTCAAAATTTTTGTATTAATTGATGAAGCATCCTCCAAAAGTGTAAATCTCTCTCTCTCTCTCTCTCTCTCTCTC
>JAOXJP010000012.1:13340600-13352862 GCA_025762735.1 Platanus orientalis | reverse complement strand
ATATGGACAGTGTGTATGATCAGATTAACTAGAGAGTTCTTTCGAAGATCTCCCAAAGGTTGGGCCCTTTTAACCATTGGATTCAATTAGTTTAATCACATCTCCCTAATTAGTCCTATATCAATTTGGTATTAGAGCATTGGCTCTACCTCATGGACTTTCTCCTTTTCCAATTTTGAATCTTGTTAATAGAAGCGAGTCATTATAAGCTTGAGAGATCCCTTTTCAAAAGCCTATCCCAAAACTTCCACCACATTAGATTCCCAACCTTGGTTAACCAAACTGAACTTTGCTTTAATCGCTAACTTCAAAGATGCTCCAGTTCCACACCAAATCTCCAAAGCCATTTCCCTAGCAGGGCCCTGTTAACCTTTTTGTGAAAATCTTCCAGATGCCCTAGTTTATGCAAAGCTTAATTTATGATAAAAACCCCAGGGAAAGAGAAGATCATAACTATTTCAAAGCTGTTCCTGCGCCTCCGGTCTCTATAATCAGGTTGTATTTGAGCCAAGAAAGTTCCTAGGCAAAACAACTTGAATGATCAACTTTGAAATAGTTATGATCTTCTCTTTCCCTGGGGTTTTTATCATAAATTAAGCTTTCCATTTGAGCCAAGAAAGTTCCTAGGTGAAACAATTTGAATGATGTGTCATCAGCTTGCATGTACATAGTCAGATATTCCTACATCGACTACAGCTACCAACTAACAAACCAGCGAAGATATACCTATAGATAAAATTGCTATGTTATCACAGGCTGACAGCAGACATCAAAATGTACTATGCATCATTTGTCAACACTGAAATGTATAAAAATTTACCAATAAAAAAATAATGATAAATTGCACAATGATTTCACCAATTTAATCAAGACCCAAAAAATCAATCTTTTCCCTGTGAAGTGGGCAATAAAATAGTCAAAGCATAAAACAGAGGTAGAAAATACATTATATGTGCATACCATGCATCGGTCACAAACTCTGACAGGTTGAGCTTGCTCATCTGCAGTGAGAGCAATTCTACCATGGGTACACTTGTCACAGAAAATATCTCCACAATTCCGGCAGTGATGCTGAAGATTGAAAGGAATCCATAGTTTAACACATGGAAAGTGAGCAAGTGCCTTTCAGTCCAAGTTCACTTCAAACAAGCCTGTAATAATTAGTTAATGATGAAGAGTCATACCCTCCTCACAAAAGCTCCAAAAACTGTCCCGCAAGCTGTGCATTTGGTAACTGCTTCATCAGGAACCTGAAGGGAAATAAAGAACAAAAAGAAACACTCAAGAACAATGAAGGTAAAGAGTTAAAATTCAACATAAAATGATTATTCAATTATAACCAACAAATCTAATTACCAACACAATTAACTTAATTTCACTAATAAGTCACTGGGCCAAGAAAAAAAAACCTTTAGCTTTATATAAACCATTGAAATTAGTAATCTTTGTAAAATATTTCCACCTCTGGACTGATGACTTGTTTTGCTAATTATTAACTGCACCAGTAGTTTTGGATAAAAATTATAAACAAAAACTTCTATGAACCCATATTGCATCCCCAGATCACTTTTAATCGTTCATATGGATTCACTTGCCTTTTTGTGCACATCAATTCACCCTCACCAGGTATTGGCATCACTTTCCTTATTTTTTTTTTCCTCTTAATTAAGTTACATCATCAATCAACAAAATGTCACAAACAACAGAAACATATCAACTGTACCTGCACACACATGCATGGACATATAAACAAAATATAGCTTGAAATCGCCGATATTTCAACAACATTTTAACAATTCCACCCACATCTTCCTATCAACAACTTATCTCTCCATTTAAAAGACCACTGTGGCTAGGGTACTAAGCCACATCAAACCGTGGGAACACAATTTTACCATTACATGGGAACAAGGAACCAAAAAGTTGAAAGCTCACCATCTCCTAAACTCAACTCAACAAAGCCTTATCCCAACTACTTGGCATTGGCTATTGGATCCTATTCTAACCTTCCACTATATCTTGGGTCACATTTTCCATTAGATCATAACTCATCATGTTTTATCTCACTACTTCAATTCAAGTCCTTTTTGGTATTCCCCTTGTGAGCACCTTCAATTGGGACTACATTTGATGCGGAACACCAAACAGCCCATACTCAAATTTGATGGGTTTATGCAGGTGTATTTTGGGTTTAATATTTTTGTATAGAAATAAATTTTAATTTTGTCAGTTTTAGGTTAGTCTAGGACCTCTAGTAAGTTTCTTATTAGTCAGTTGGGGTTTTTTCATTTATTTTCAAATACAATAGGTTTTATTTTATTTTTATGAAGGTGAAATATTTATTTCCATCATTTTTCTTTTGGCCCTATTTTGGAAGGTCAAAGCTTGCCCATTTGGCATAATTTTGGCGTCACTTGAAAGGTGATTCAGTTTCCTTTAAATGAGCCCAAGATCTTGCAAATCTGATGTGATTTGGGAAGTTATGGCCAAAATACTGACAGGCGGTCCTTGACAGGAATAGAGTTTTTAGTAAGTTATATTTGATGTTTTTAGGAAGAAGTAATTATCCACAAAAAAATGTCTTTAGGAAGTCTTAGCACTAGGTTTATTTAGTTTCCAGTGTTACTAAATCTTTTGGTTTATTAGTAGGTAGTACTTTGCAATTAAAAGAAAGTATTGTTAGAGAGTTTAGGATTTTCTAAATTGTGTCCAAAGTCTAGTTGCTATTTGGGCCACTATGTAATCTATAAAACACCCCCAACTCTAATGAATGAATATAATTGATTATTATGAAGAAAATTGCTAAAGCTCGTGGAAGTGTGATTGCTTCCAACCTAAGGTGTGATTGCCTTGAAACCCTAGGTTCGATTGCCTAAGTTCTTCTCTTTCTCTATTCTTCTTTATTTTTCTCTTATTGTTTTATATCTCAATTTGGTATCAGAGAACCAAATTGTTCCCTCTTAATCCTACATTAGTTGGTACCAAAGCCTTGGTCCTGCACCAATGTCATTCCTCATCATTGTAGTTATTGGTCATTGGTCTTAGTTACACATAACCAAACCAAAAGATTCTTTTTCCCAAATCTTTTCTTTCCCATTTCCTTCTATGATTTCTACAAAATTCTTTATTGGTTCCAAGATTGAACAAAGCATTATTTAACGCATATGTTGCACATTGTGAATTTCATCAAGTCACAATTGGACTCCATCAATGATAGTCTAGAGGCATTAACAGTTGCCCTTTTAAGGTTTGTACTGGCTCCACCAGCCCCTATCTCATCAATACCTACTGCAGCCATGATTGCACTAACCTTCGAGAAAAAGGATGTCGTTCTAAGTTCATCTCCAACAGTTCATATGCCAAGGGTCAAGAACATATATGAAGTTTTATCAAGGCACGAAAGACCATCAATCTATTCCAAGGCGAACAAGCATCCCCATTAAAGCATGATGGGTGGGATCAAAAGTCCATTCTTGGTCATCCATTGCAGTTGTAATCCGTGAAGGTTATGACCATGGATCAAAATTTTGGTATCGGGATTGGCCTCTACCAATCCTGATCCAATCCAGGTATGGATAGGGCAATTCTTCAATGGATTGGCCGATCCATTGAGGATCCATTGGTCTGGATCGCCTACTCCAAAAACAAAAAAAGTTCTAATCATATCCCATACTTTCTACATTAATTTAAAAGAAAAACACAAGTTTTTAAGCATGCATATATACACACACACACACACACACACACACGATCCCAAGTTAGATCGGCCGATCCGGCATTGGCAGATCTTTAGAACCATGGTTACAATGGAAGCAAGAGTGGCTTGGGTCTTCCCCCATACGCTATGGGATCTTTTCAATGGTTGGTATTTGCGAAAGACCTCTCTCAAAACCAAGGCTGCTTGGAGTTTGATATTCCTAACAGTTTGTTGGCCTATTTGGTTGGAGCGTAAACAAAAGATCTTTGAGAACCAAGCTGAACCGGCATATAATGTCAATAAAAAAGCAAAGGATTGTTTTTGTTTTTGGATTGTAATTTGTAAAGAGATAAGGGAGCATTCTTTTGTGGATATCAAGTGTGGGTGGGGAAATATTTTTAGAAATTCCCACGTCTTGTAGCCCTTGTGGCAGTTGATTCTTTTTGGGGATTCCTTGTCCCCTTCAATGAAATTTTCTCTTATAAAAAAAGTAATCCACAAAGCCCAGTACGATCATCGGAAGAGGAATCTAATGGAAGCTGCCCATTTCAAAATTCAAGGACGGATTTCTCCTCACCCAAGAGAATGATGCAGTCAGGTTTAACTGTTCTGTGGGCCCTTTGTATGTCTCACCTCATAAGAGGGCCTAATTCAAAAGCCCAAGAAATATCCACATTTTAGATACAAAGGGGTTTTCAATATTAAGAGTTTAAAGTTTCTGTTTAAAAATAATTTTAAATTTTGCTAGATTTGGGTTAATCTAAGTTATTTTATGTTAAGTCAGTTTGGAAGATTTTATTTATATTTAAGTAGTACAGGTTTTATTTAATGTTAATAACATTTTTATCTTCATCACTTTTCTTTAGGCCTTATTATGGACGTTTGGCTTGATTTGTGTCATTTGAAAGGTGATTCAATTACCTTTCCATTGAGTCTAATATCATGCAAATCCAATGTAATTCTGAAGAGTTATGACCCAAATACTAGCAGATCATCAGAATATGAAGGGATTTGCGTTCTTCAAAGTTCTACCTTAATTACAAGTCTCTTTAGTGGCCAAGGATTGTTTAAGATGGTAATATAGTTTTGTTTATAAATATGGACGAGATGGAGTGGTGTAATGCAGAATCTTTTAAGTTATTGAATGAATAAAGGTTTATTTCGCTGAAGGATTCAACTATGTGAAACCCTAGATGATCCTAAGTGTGTGCTTCTACTTCTTTGTTGATCTTCTTCTTCTTTATCTTTTCTCTCTCTCTCTTGATCTTCTATCTTATTCTAACTGATTCCCAGGGTCATCTCAACCATAATTTTTCTTCATTATTTCAATAAAAAAACATCCTAAAGTCTTTCCCCTACCTATGGTCACCCTTCGTTTGCTTTTGATCCATTAAAAAAAATCTGATTTTTTAATTTCTCTATTTTTGCTTAAGAAAAACTCCATATATTCTATTTTCATTTCATCATATAAGAACCTGACTATTGAACCCGTTTCTGTAGTTCAGTCATAGATTTCTTAATCCTAGGCTCTCCTACATCTACTTGAGAATATAATTTTCCCTTCTACCATCATTTCAACAGCATGACTTTGTTAGCTAGTGTAACAACAAGAATTTTGTTATACACATTAAGGCAACCTTTTGAAGCCCATAACCAAAGATCAGATTAGCCAAGGGACCAAGGCAGATCAATCTAAAGGACAAGTGGGTTGGCGTGGGCAGACAACAAAATCGACTTACATTGAGTAATGAAAAAATATGTGACTAGGGAACCAGTGCCCCCCCCCCTCCCCTCCCTCTCTCTCTCTCTCTCTCTCTCAACAATTTTATACAAACTGTCCATGTCAAGTGATTTAACAATAAACACCTCAACCACCTATTTTATCTAGTTTTGAGTCATTTTCCAAGTTGATGGTTAAACCAAACCTACTAGGAGGCTGGGTCCACACAGTAACTTGGGTATAGGACCAAAAGGGAACGATCTGGTGCTCTGATACCAAATACAGGACCAAGAAAAATTAAATAGGATTTAAAGGATAACAAAATAATTAGGTTTTATAATAGATTTATGAACAAAAATGTTTTGATTGAAAAATCTGCAGTAAAATAAAATAAAGAAAAAAAAGGAATAATAAAGGAAGAAAAAGATAATCAACTAGAATTACACTAATTGCAGCCTAAGCAATCATACCTAGGGTTCAAGGCAATCACACTTCCAAGAGTTTTACAATTTGCTTCTTCAAAAATTCATTTATTTTTCATGAAATATTAAGATTGAGGTGCACTATAGACCACACTTCTTTTAATGGAGTTCAAACTTTGACTCAAATTTGAGAAACTAACTAAAATTAAAACTCATGTAATTCTTATCACAAAGTGATACCTTGCCAAGTGCCAATATTTTGGCCATAATTTCCCCAAATCACATAAAGATTCGTAAAAACGTGGATTCATTGGAAAGACAACTGAATAACCTTACTCCAAAATCATGCCAAACATATAATTTTTTACCAAAATAGTGCTTAAAAAAAGTGACAAATAGAACTTTCAATTTCCTACAAAATAATTGATAGGGATTTTAACACACTTTGTTAGCTCGGAATAAAGGGAGTTCCAGCCTTCTCGGCCTCGGCCTCGTACCATGTCATCTCGATTCTCTCGACCTCATCTCTCTTGGCCTCGGCTTAACAGGTCTCGGCCTCTGTTCATCTTAGCCTCGGCCCTCTTGGCTTAACAGGTCTCAGCCTCAGCCTCTTGGCCTCGACCTAACAAGACAACTCAGCCCATGGTGACGCTTCAAGCTAACCAATCACAAAAGAAAGTCAATGACTCCAAGATCTGCTCTGAGATTTACGTCGAGAATTATGCAAATCCAACTCCGAGATCCCAACCAACAATCAAGCACCAATCTTTGCCTAAGCTAAAAATCCGCGAGGAAATCTCTGGCCACGTTGTCACGGACATGTCGAAGTGGTGCGGTGGCACAGGCGGCCTAACATGTGGCATGGTGGCATTTTTATAAATATTGTCTGATGACATTTTGGTAATAAGGTACAATATGGTTTTCTGTACCCAGGGATGTTCCCTTCTGACAATGCTTGAAAGACTTAGCATACACCTTGAGGGGTGGGTGCTCTAAGGCACCCAGGCCCTTGACATGGGCAGGAGGAATGTCAAGGCGCGTGATGGCATGACGGATAGTGTCAAGGCTGAGGACATGCTCCTAGCCCACATGAGTTTAAACTGCGAAGCATTCCCTAACATGGGTTGGGGGTGGCTCTTGGCATGTACAAAGGTGCTGCCTTGAGTTCTCATGGGGGTTGGGTTCCCTCATAGGACAGTGCTTGGGAGCCCGGTGTGGCGGCGCTGTGCATCCGTTTAAGGATGAGGGCTTTCCTATATGGGTGCTACTAGCATGCGTTACGCGACAGTGGTAACCCATGTGGAGCCAAGTGGGCTATCCCGTTGCCTTAGTGCTCGGGTGTGCCTTGTCCTTGTGCTAGGCAAAATCCTAGCTTGGCCTTGGACAGCCACAGTGATGGCATAGCAAGACTCGGGGCGACGTCTTGCATGGAACAGCATAGTGTATGGGTAAAGTGTCATGGTCGTGGTGGGTTTAATGTCTTGAGTAGGGTTCGAGGATGTGCTAGGCCTTCAATGCTATATGCGGAACATGGTGGACTCCGGGGTCATTTGAAATGCGCTTCGATGACACGGCATGGGCACCGAAGTGGCTAATTAGTTAGAGCGCATGAGCGGAGATGACACGGGAACCCTACAAGTGGGATGAGCATCATGGGATGTAATGGAGTCATTTGTGGGTCAGTCAAGTAGGCCTTAGCGTGACGGTGCTCTGGGAGAGCAGTATCCTTGTCAGCGCATGTGGGACATGTTGACGGGTCAGAGGAATGACTCAAATGGCTAAAAGACAGACCTTGGCTTGGTGATGGCCAGGGTGCCTCATGGTTTTGACAGAGAAAAATCTGGCAATGACAACGCGCCCTTCCAATCCTATAAATGACATCACATGACCCTCCAAAGGTATGGAATGATTTTCTAAGGAATTCTACATTAATCTCTGCTAAGAAGCGCATATCTGACTTGAGCGTCAGAGAAACCAAGGCTGACACCACACTGGTGGCTTACCTGAGCTTTTTCTCTTCTTGTGTGCATGCATTCATAGCTTTGATCGGTCGTGCAACCATCAGAGGAGTATCATCCATGCATCATCAATTCGCGTTATCTGTGGGAATCGCGTTGTGATGAACGTCATCCCTTAGTGACAAAGGTTGTATGGTAGAAACCAGATCTATGGATGCTCGGTGAGATACTGTTACCAACACCGGTTAGGGCAATCACATCGTACTGAACAATCCTAATCAAGATGAATCTTAGGTGGCCATTCTTGAACGATCCATACGAAACCTACCAGGTCGGCCTTAGCCTACTCGGCCATATACTTTTAAGCCCCATACCAAGTTGGCCTCGGCCTTCTCAGCCTCATATTGCTTGGCCTTCTCGGCCTACTCAGCCTCGTATTGGTTAGCCTACTTGGCTTCATATGGCTAGGCCTACCTGGCCTCATATTGCTTGGCCTACTCGACCTCATATGGCTTGGCCTACTTGGCCTCATATTGCTCGGCTTTCTTAGACTCATATTTCTTGTCCTACTTAGCCTCGTATTGCTTGGCTTACTTTGCCTCATATTGCTCGGCCTTTGCGGCCTCATACCAAATCGGCACTCGGCCTACTTGGCCTCATATTGCTCGATCCTCTCGGCCTTATACTTCTTAGCTTTTGCGACCTCATACCAGGTCGGCATCAGCCTACTCAGCCTTATATTGCTCGATCTTCGTGACCTCATACTTCTCGACCTTTGCGGCCTCATACTAGGTCGACATCGGCTTACTTGACCTCATAATGCCTAGCTTACAATGACAGCTCGGCCGAACCAAGTCGGCTCAGCCTAAACAAGGTTTGCTCAGCTAGGTTAGCCAAGTTTACCAGGAATGGAGGGCAACCGATAGGTAAGAAACCCGCTAGGTCAACTTGGCCTACGAAGTCAACTCAAACTTTTTGGCCTTGACTTAACGAACCATCTCGATAAAAGAAAAAAAAATAAAAGGATATAAAAAGAAAAAAAATGTATTATCTTTCAGTCATATTGCATGTTATGCAACCTCAACAAGGGACAAAGATTCTAAATTGATCCTTGTCGAAAATAGGGCATGCTAACTCACTACAAGCAGAATCCACTGGCTTGCTAAGAGCAATACTTGCCAACTTGTTCGCTATTACAACATCTAAGGATGACCAATCCCTGAGAGTGGGAACAACCAAGAGGGCGACCTCAATCCCTGAGAGTGGGAAGAGCCAAGAGAATGGCCCAGGGTAAGAGAATGACCTCAATCCCCGATAGTGGGAAAAGCCAAGAGAATGGCCCAGGTCAAGAGAATGACCTCAATCCCCGATAGTGGGAAGAGCCAAGAGAATGGCCCAGGTTAAGAGAATGATCCAAATCCCCAAGAGTGGGAAAAGCTAAGAGAATGGCCCAGGTTAAGAGAATGACCCCAATCCCTGATAGTGGGAAGAGCCAAGAGAATGACCCATGTTAAGAGAATGATCTAAATCTCCGACAGTGGGAAGAGCCAAGAGAATGACCCCAATCCCCGATAGTGGGAAGAGCCAAGAGAATGACCCCAATCCCCAAGAGTGGGAAGAGCCAAGAGAATGGCCCAGGTTAAGAGAATGACCAATATCCCCAATAGCCCAGGTCAAGAAAACGACCCAAATCCTCAAGAGTGGGAAGAGCCAAGAGAATGGCCCATGTCAAAAGAATGACCCCAATCCTCGATAATGGGAAGAGCCAAGAGAATGGCCTAGGTTAAGAGAATGACCCCAATCCCGGGAAAAGCCAAGTGAATGACCCAGATCAAGAGAACAACCCAAATCCTCAAGAGTGGGAAGAGCCAAGAGAATGGCCCCGGTTAAGAGAATGACCCCAATCCCCAATAGTGGGAAGAGCTAAGAGAATGACCCAGGTAAAAAGAATGACCCCAATCCCCGAGAGTGGGAAGAGCTAAGAGAAGGACCCAGGTAAAGAGAATGACCTCAATCCCCTTGTTGAGTCCAAATTCCCTTCGCTAGGTTGGCACCAAACTCTGGAATGAGGGGAACTGATAAGGATTTTAACACACTTCGTCAGCTCGGCATATAGGGAGTTTTAGCCTTCTCGGCCTCAACCTTATACCAGGTCTTCTTAGTTCTCTCAACCACTGCCCTCTTGGCCTTGGTTTAATAGGTCTCAGCCTCTATCCCTCTCAACCTCGGCTTAACAGGTCTTAGTCTCAGAATAATAGGTCTCGGTCTCGGCCTCGGCCTAATAGGTCTTAGCCTCAGCTCTCTCGGCCTCGGCCTAATAGTACAACTCAGCCCATAATGACACTTCAAGCTGACCAATCACATAAAGAAAGTCAATAATGACTCTAAGATCTGTTCCGAGATTTGTGTCAAGAATCATGCAAGAATCTGACTCCAAGATCCGAGCCAACAATCAAGTGCCAATCTCCGCCCAAGCTAGGAAATATCTGGCCACGCGCCCTTCCAACCCTATAAAAGACATCACACAACCCTCCAAAGGTACAAAATGATTTTCTAAGGAATTCTACGTTAATCTCCGCTAAGAAGCGCATCTCTAAAGTGTTGGAGAAACCAAGGTCGGCACCACACCGGTGGCCTACTTGAGCTCTTTCTCTTCTTGTGTGCAAGCATTCATAGCTCTGATCGGCTGTGTAACCATTTGAGGAGTATCATTAGGGGTGGGCATGGGTCGGGTTTGGGCCGGGCCATGGTAAGCCCGGCCTAGGCCCACCATATTAGGCATCGGGCTCAGGCCTAGAATTTTTTTTAATACTTAGGCCTAAGCCCAACCCTATGGGTTTCATCGGGCCTCGGGCCGACTCATGAATTTATTATTTCCTATAAAAAATCATTTATCTCACTAAAAGCATTCACATCCGGTTCTTTAAAATAGCTTTTTCTCTAAAGTAGAGAGTAAAAATGGTGAAATTCACTAAAGAGTGCCTTATATCCGGTTATGTATTTTGGAACAAAATATAAAGATTGCTACAGTCACTCTCTAATAAGTACAGAGTGATTGTAGCATTAGGCATTTCTTAAAACTATTTTTTTATTCTCCTTTTGTTTGAAAATCGTCAAGATCAATCAATATCTCTAAAAGTTGTCATTTATAAAATAATATTTAAACAAATTGTTCTTTAAGATAGAGAGTGGGATGTATGGCCTATTGCAAAAAGGTTATATAAAATAGAAAAAGTAACCTTTTTAAGGAGCAAAATAGATAAAAATATGCATAACTGGATGTGAATGCTAAGAGTTGAACACAAGATCTTTTGCAAAAAAAAAAATTTTACAAATTGAACTATGAATTATTAATAATTTGAAAAGACTTATAGCCTATTTGGTAGCCACCTATAACGTAATCATTTGTTTCAAATTTCCAAGGTACTTGTAGCCATAAAGTAATGGTTCAAAACGAACTCATTCAGATTTTTACTGATTGCTAACTAAAATTAGAAATGAAGTCATCTTAGATTTTTTTATAAAATGAAATGATATATGTTATCAACTATAAATCTGAATGAATTCATAAAAAAAGTATAAATCTGAATGAGTTCATTTTGAACCATTACTTTATGGCTATAATTGCCTTAGAAATTTGAAATGAAATGATTACATTATTGGTGGCTGCCAAACAGTCCCTTAATAAATTGTATATAATTCATACAAATATATATTATATATAGACAAGTTCGGGGTTCAGGCTGGGCTGAGGTTAGCCCAAGCTCGGCCCTTTAAAAAAGTTTGGACTTTGGGCCAGGCTCGGGCCTAGTTGGGGCCTGGATTTTTTGGGCTGGGCCAGGCAGGGGTTTGTTGGGCTGGCCCTGGCCCATGATCACCCCTAATCATGGGTGTTCTTGATGGGTACTGGCGTGGTATCTCTCCACTATCTCGGGTCTAACTGGAAGAATATCACACTGGCCAAATCCAACATGTGATTGCTGACAAAGGGTATCTCAATAAATACACAGTAGATTAAAAAAAAATAACGTGTTATAGTAAATACACAATAGAGAGTACAGTGTGTATTTACCAAACCACGTTGATTGTATTGAGGGCCTACAGATTCCAACCTCAACTTGACAGGTCAATATATATTAGATCGAAACGATATTAGAACATATTTTTAAAATGCCGAAAATTCCCATATATTTTCTCATTCCTTTCCCTTTTAACTGTCCTCATATAGCAGGAGTTTCCTCAGTAATACTGTTGGAAACGGTTTAGAAAAACACACCCAGATTTTTTTACTCAGATTTGTGTGTAAAAATCTGATCGGGTAGCTATGTTTGAGCTAAAATAAAAATGGGACCCAGATGTCTTTTAAGGTGGATCCATATGGGTTTGTATTCACCTCAATGAGGAGAACAACTCCATATGATTGGATGCTCAAAACCATCAATGGGTGAATGAAAAATTGTCTCCA
>JAOXJP010000012.1:13320294-13330836 GCA_025762735.1 Platanus orientalis | reverse complement strand
GAAAGTTATCTTAATGGTGAATTAAAATGAATATAGAATTGTTTAATTACTATTTAAAAGTAATGAAAATCTTATAATAATAAAGATTAAACAATTTTGTTAAAACAAAGTGTTAATAGACTATTAGACTATTAATAACTATCTCTTTATTTGTATGGTTATGAAATAAATTAACATTGCTTTAATATGAAAATTTATTTATTAGTTTAAAAAAAATGTTTAATAGTGATATAGAATGAATATTGAATTGTTTTATTACTATTTAAAAATAATGAAAACCTTATGAAATTGATAAGAATAAAGATTGGACCGTTTTGTTAAAAAAAATTGTTAATAAACTGTTATAAAAAAATCATATTTTCTTAAAATAATATATAAAGAGACCACCTGACTATTAAGGGTGAAATTGATAGAATCCTCTCACCGGGTTTAAGTAGGTGCGAACTGTACTGAATCGATCATTTTCATCCACTAGGGGGAATATAAGTGGTTGCCTACTTCGAGGCTATACGATGATTGTACCGAATTGATCTCTTTGATCTACTATGGGTAAGATAAGTGGTTGTCTACTTCGAGGTTATGCGATGATTGTATTGTACTGTTTTCGGCATCAATAGTAAAAGTCTAAAATGAATCAGACTGTTACTGTATTGTATTAGACTATATTAATAGTTATATTGTACTACTTTCATTGAATTGTATAAGATTGTTTTTAAACTGTATAAGACTGTAGTAAAATGTTTTAAAAGATATAGAGTTGTTATAGAATTGAAAAAAAAAAATTGATATATAACTGTGCTTTTTAAACTGTTTCAAACTTATCAAAAGGTTTTGCAGGAAAGTGACAAAAAAGGGTATACGAAACTGTTTTGATTATTTTCTATTCAAATACTCATGCTTGACTTGACCCATGTTCCTACTGTTTAGTTTATTTGTTTACTTCATAAGTTTGTCAAGGTTACCCAATTTGATACCACCACAGATGAGAAACAAAAAAAGTAGGTGCTGAATGGTTATGGACCAACTTGAGAGAACAATTAGACTAATGAATTCATGGAGATATTATTAGCATTTTATAGTTTTATTTGAAATTAATGGATTTGTAATAAGTTTAGTTATATAGATTATGGATTCATTTATAGTTTTAGTTATCATTTGGATTAGAGATTTGGCACATAAAGTAATTGATGAAATGAGACAGTTAATTCTAGATTATTAATTAATTGGTGGTTGATTATACAAGATAATTACTTCGCTGTGATAGGGTGGTAATGGATGAAAAAGTAGAGATTCTGCTGCATATGAATGAGATCAAATAGACAATATATATATATATATATTACACTTAACAGGTGTTTGACACTCGTTGCAGTGTCCACTCAAAAAGCTAGAGCCAAATGGTCTAGGTTTCGGGGCGTGACAGTGCTTGTGACCAGCAGGTGACATATCACATTAAAAAAGTGATTTACACTTTTTGGAGGTGCTTTTCATTTTTTTGATGTGATGTGTCACCCTCTGATTATGGGCACACCATTGGCATCCGTTAAGGGGACGCACATAATCCTCTTTGGCTTGCCCCCCCCCCATGTGAAAATCCTGGCTTTGCCCCTGACTGATGGTACCTTCCCTTCTTCATTTAAACGATAAGAGAGACTAGAACTTAGGAGAAATTTCGTCATTTGCCTCAATGACTAATATTTACAATCAATTCCTTCTTTTAAATAGACAAAACCTTGATATATTCTTTCACTAAGTATAAACACCCAAAACAAAAGCTTTAAGTGGAATAAGTGTATGAGACCTGTATCAAGTGTGCAAATTGCAAAGAATTGCATGCAGCCATTCTAATGTAAAATGTCCCTCGTCAGCAAAGAACACAAATTTCAAAGTTACTTTAACCACCTAATAATGAAAAGAGTATATTAACCATAACTGTACACCCCGTTCAATTAAGAGAGAAATTCTACAAATTTCAGAGCTAAAACACAGTAAGGTCTATAGTCATCAGGTGAAAAAGAGACACCAGCTATTTTTTACCACCACCACATCACCGCTACTACAGAGACAAAATTGGAGGGTAATATTTCTACACCATACCATCTACAGTGCCATTTCGATAAGTTCCAAACAATTAAAAGGTCCAAATGTAAAAACTACAGAAGCTTGGGTAGGGTAGAAAAAACACAACCATAAAGGTTATTAGCAGTACTCAATGCATATCAAGATACAAAAAATGACTACTTGATCTATAAAATTGATATAAGCAATTAGCACCAAAATCAGTAAATTACACAATAAAGAGCATTATCAAAGCAACATTAACCAATATCACTGACACCAAAACTCAACTCCAAGAACCATAAATCCATCAGAACATTGTAAAAAAGAAATCGCGAGAAATGGAAAACATTAATCTTCTTACCTCTTTTCCTATTTGCACTTGAAGAATTGGCAACGGCCCCCATGTTTCCAT
Source organism: Platanus orientalis (assembly GCA_025762735.1). Classification (NCBI taxonomy): domain Eukaryota; kingdom Viridiplantae; phylum Streptophyta; class Magnoliopsida; order Proteales; family Platanaceae; genus Platanus; species Platanus orientalis. The sequence goes on along the minus strand of JAOXJP010000012.1, from coordinate 13,328,363 downwards.
CTCCACAACCTGGAAGCTCCTTCAATGCAAAGTTAGGATTCCCCACACACTGAACATTCCCAATTTCACACGCATTACATCCTTGGCCATTCAATCCTCCAGTATCTCCACCCTTGCCTTCCACCCCAGTGGGTAGGCAGTAAAACTGATCATCACACTGCAAATCACATGGATTGAAGACATGGCTCCCAGGCAAGTTCTGATGGGCCAGGTTCTGAATCATGTTGCCATTCTTTGGCATTTTCTGATAAGGAAAAGATCCAATCTCCCCTTCAATCCTTCCCCTGATGTCCACAAGCAGGCATTTCAGCCTCACTATCTCTGCCTCCAGTGCAGCCTGACCCTGCAACCTCTTCAGCAACTGCTGATTTTGATCCCTCAACATGACAACTTCATCTTCTAAAGAGGCGGCTCGGGTTTTCTTATTCTCGCGGTACTTCCGAACAGCTTCCCGATTACCCACTGGGCGTTTCTTCTTCTTCTGTTCCATGGATTCCGCTGTGTCATCGGTTGCTAACCTATCTTCACTTGGGGATGACATGATTTTGGTGTGGGCATGAAAACAAGTGTGTGTGTGGGATAAATCAGGGCCAGGAGGATTGCAGGTGTGGGTATGGGTACAAGCATGGGTATCCTTGAAGCTATCATCGAGATGGAAGAAGCTGTCCATGGAGCAGATCCTCGGGAGCTGAATGTCCATGTTGGGACATGCTAAGATGTCTGGGTTCGAGTGATCAAGCTCTCCGTCCTCCATGACCAGAAAAAAAACGAACAGAAGAGGGAAAGAAACTGAAGGAACTCTAGTAAGCGAGTGCCAAAGTTAGGAAATCGACCATGACCCGAATAAAGTTCTGTTATTTTAATGAGACCTCTGTTAAGAAAATCGACAAAGGAATTAGATTTCTTAATGAGACGTTTAAAAAAAAAAGAATTAGAAAAATTGCAAACAAAAATTTAGGGTTCTGAACATTAACCAGATAGAAATTTGTGCTTCTGATGGATCGGAGCGGGAAAATGATCGTGAAAATTAAACCCCAAAGGAATTCCGCACAATGAAGCAGGAATCACATTAAACCCCTAAAATTAAGTGTAGTAACACAGCAAAAATTAGATTTCGACCAAAACCCAGAAGGGTCCCTGTGATTTCAATAGAGAAGAAGATAATCGATTGAGAGAATTAAAGAGTCGTTATGGTTGCTTACCCATAAATTCAAGAACCGTATAGAATCCCTGAAACGAAAAAATTGTCCGGGGCTGCCGAGAAACTGAGGATTTCAAGCATTAACAAGATTGGTTTTCTCAGTCTCGGAACTGATTTGTAAATATCGAAGAGGAAAGACCAATAGAGGATCAGTGAGGTGGGTTCAGACCCTTTTTTATTTTTTTGGTTATTAGGGTTCAGACCCTTTAAAGTCGAAAGAAATAACGAGTTCAGTCGAAATACGAAACCTCAAAAAACGTTAAAAAAGTAACATTGCCTGTGTGGAAAATTGAATGAAGCAGAAAGATTGATTGGTTTAGATTCCGAAGCTCTTAAATGTTTCAAATCTTAATTCCAGAATCTATAATCAATGAATGATGTGAAATTTTGAATTTGCCGGTAATAACTCATTCAAAGTTGCCAACGTTCTTATCCATTTGTGGTCAACAAAAGCACGGATCAGACACCCGACCAAGGGTACTTAGGTAAATACATGATATTTACGTTTGAATGTTGAAATCATCTATCGACTCATCTCCCAACACATGGTATGTGATATGAAATCTAGCATGTGACACAATACTAACAAAGGTTATTTTGGTAAATATACAGATATTTATCTAGGGAGCTTATATGCATATCTTTAAGTTTTTGTAAGCACACCTCACTTAACTTTATTCCAAATATACCCTAACTTAAAATGATAGTTATAACCCTAATGAAAAAAAAAAGGTAAAAAAACATATTTGTAAGCACACCTCCTCATCTTCTCCCACATCGTCAACTTCAAACTCTCATTCTTTCACACCTCACACCTTCATTGTTCTTATGTTCTTTCTCCATTATAACACCCAAAAAAGCTACATATTGTGATTCTCAAACAAGAACTTAACCAATGGAGCGCAATGGGATACCTAAAGTAAAAATAATTTCAAGTTTACAACTATTTTTTTTTCCGTTGCGTTTGGCATTACTGGGCTAAATATGATTTATGATGTCGAACATGCTTGAGGATTTAGCCTATTTGGCACTATGATGCTAAACATGCTTAAGCATGTTTGAAATCATGGTACCAAACATGACTAAAAATGTTCAGCATCACAGTGCCGAACAGGATAAAGCCTGTTCAGCCCTGTAATGCAGAACAAAAAAAAAATTTGATTTTTTTTTTTTAGTAGTCTAATGTCTCGACCCGCTGCAATCGGATTGGTAATGAAATGGTAATAGATTACAGCGATGAATTCACTATGCATGAGGTAAAAAAAAGTGTATTTAACTGATAGTGTGACTAGTGTGTATCACAATTTGAATGAACATGACGTTATTATTGTTCTCCTATGTATAGATATTCAGTAGTCGAGCGACATTGATTAAATGGGTGACGGATGTTGGAAAGAGGAATGAGTTTGTTGTAGTTATTAAGAAGTCAGATTTTGGTTCTAACGTAAGAAAATCAGGTCTGACCCTTGCATGGGAGCGGAGTGGGCGGTATAGAAAAGATAAGAGGACAATAAATGTCAGCAGGGCTGTAAGGAACAAGGGAAAGGGTACCAAGAAGTGCGAATGTCCATTCCAACTGAAGAAAAAGAAGTTACCCATTGATGGCGATTGGTTATTGCTAGTCGTATGCGGGGTGCATAATCACCCTGCTATGGATCATTTCGAAGGTCACTTTTGTGGATAGATTATCAGATGGAGAGTCCTTACTTTTGAAAGATATATCTAAAAGTAACATTCAACCAAAAGACATATTATGTGCAATGAAGCAAAGAGATGTCATCAACACGACTACAATAACTGCAATATATAATGTGCAAGCTAAACAAAAGAGGGAAGAGAAGGTTGGTAGATCTCAGATGCAACACTTGCTTGGACAGTTGGGAGAGTTAGCAACATCGAATAGCACACATATCAAGGAACTTGAAGTTAAAAAAAATACCTAAGGTCACCCACATACCAAGATAGACACATCCATGCGGCGTGATCCATCTGCATTTGAGAGAGTGTCATCATTACAAGATAGCTACTCCCTAGTAGAAACCACTACTACAAAAGCCACCTAAGTACAGTCAGTGAAACAAACCCAACAGAGGAGAATGAAATAAAATGTAACTAATATAACATTATCATGTAAGTGACGAAGTAATTCAACTATTGTGTGGCATAACATGTTTTCTTTTTTTCTTGTACATTACTTGATCAAGTTCATCTAGACAGGCTTCCTCACTATATTATATATGCTCTTTCTCATAAGACATTTGGCCTTATATCAGGAGTGTTATAGATATGGCAGCGGACGGACATTGTAGCGTTAGGGTTATTATTGGATTGATGAGATTTGGAGAGGATAATTGGGCTCAAGTTACGAAGAATCTGGTGTACGAGTTGGATAGTCGTGGCCCCCTATATGAGCAAATATATGGGTCATCCGAGAGAGTGCGGGAGACTAGATATTTATTATCCTATTTCAATGATAATGCACCGTACGTTCACTGAATAACTATGTCGGAGTGTGGACATCTGATTGCATCACACAATAATGCTGTCCTATATTACTTAAATATGCATCAGTGCCTCACTTTCCTCTAACTCAGATCAGATCATATCCCTGTTGCTACTCGAAGGGAAATGTCATTAATTTTGTCAACAAAAACCACTTTATGCAGCTGATCCTGATGTCGGGTCATCCAATCCCCCCATAATGATATTTTTGTATAAATATAGATATAACAATGCGTCGGGTTGGACGTTTCCATCATATGAAGGAAGGATAAAAGAATTTAGACTAGTGGTCAGCTCGAGTGTTACAACAAAATAGTAACAATGACTCATGTAATTTTTTGATATATTAATGAGTTTAGAAGTTTTTTTTATCTTGTATTCATTCATGTTCTTGTTTTTCATTTCAAGGCTACAAAAAAAAAACTGTTTTTGTTCGGCATCTCAAGGCTAAACAGGCTTAAGCCTGTTCGGCATTGTGGTGCTGAACATTCTAAAGGATGTTCAACACCATGTCCTGAGATGCCAAACAAGCTTTACTAAAAAAAAAAAAAAAAAAATTAAAGTTTGTTAAGCCTGTTTGCGATTTACACTTTGGTTGCTAGATGTTTGGAAAAAATTTAAAGGAACTTTTTATGGAGTAAGAGAACACAAGTAGAATTACCACTTGGTTAAACAAAAATGATTCTCTATAGTAAAGAAGTGGGAAGGGTGGTTTAGGTTCTGTGTCCTAAGGATCATGAATAAAGTTTTGTTGGGAAAGTGACTCTCATTTTTTGAAGGACAATATATATAATTTTTTATGAATAAGGACAATAAATCATTGTGGCATAGTATGATTCTCATCAAGTTTGCATTAGTTCTCACAATTGTAATAGTAGGGATATTGATTTGTCTTATGTAGTAGGTGACATAGTGGTCATAAAAGGTGTAATGAAGAGCAATGTTGACTTCTTGATTTGTATAAATTTCAAGGTGGCAAATATATAATGGATTAAATGAGGAGAAAAAGTGGTGCATGTGGACCAAAAGGGATGATATGCTACTCTGTGTAGATGCTTGTGGAGACTTTGGGCAAAAAAGGGAAGCATGTTGATGGAACTGGTGATACCAAAGTATGGTACAATTGATGGATGGAACTCACAAGAGGTGAAAGGAGATTGTAGGCAAAGGTCTAAAGGATAAAAGTGGGTAGATTTAAACATGACAAAGTTTATAAGTCAACAAGTAAGGGTTGTAAACAACAATGATGTTTAAGACCACCACCCATTTTTCATGGTGGACTGTACATGTTTTATCAACTTTTGATGTTTAAGGCCATTAATTGTAAGCGAAACATAATACACACAAGATGTTTTGTAGTAGAACTAAAACATAGAAAATAACTGCTCATTATATATAAAGTGTTTCAATACATGTAATCATATAAAGGATTATAAAATATAATGAAGTACAAAATATATACAAGTCATCCAATGTATAATACAAAAAATACAGTAAATATCTGAATATGTGGTCATCCCTTGCACTGCACATTTTTCCTCTTTCATGTATATTTGTTGTCTCTGGTGCCAAGTCTATGAGGAGCTTGTGGAGCACTAGGAAGTGTGGCCTGTGGAGCCCTGGGAGGAGGAGGTGGGGTCTGTGGAACACTAAGAGGAGGTGAGGCCTATGAAGCATTAGGAGGAGGTGGGGCCTATGGAGCACTAGGAGGAAGTGGGGCCTATGGAGCACGTGTAGGAGCATATGGGCGTTGTGTAGCCAATGAAGATGGGGCATGGAAATCTGGAGATGTGGTGTCGATGCCATCTCATAAAACTTATCATACACGATGCAACGTACTGATCAATTTATCTCTCGGTGTCTCCTCGATACCGCCATCCATAAGAGACTGAATAATCTGTAATGTACGCTTATTACACTGAAATAAAACATACCAAAAATTTTAGGATGAATACATTTTCAATGATTAAATAAGTAATTAACATAGTCATGCAAACATTAAACAATATACCTAGATGACAGTATCGACGAGTATGATACCTTATCTCGGTGGTTCAGGTGCACCTCTAGATCGATATAATAGATTTTGCACGTGCATATGTGACACACGCTGATACCATTATATATAATCAATGACACACTCAGAGAGGTACATAGCTGTCACAGATCTATGCACATCAGATAGCACGTGGCTTTCCCACACCTCTCAAAACTGTTCTAAATATGCATATACCAGTTGATACGTGCTAGCGGATACACTCCGAGTACCTTAAGTAAAGGCTATGGGAGCGGAGGGGATGACCTGACGCCGCCTAAACTGTCGTAGGACATGCATGCACTACAACAAAAACATGCTTTTGTAGCATTTTTTAAACGCTACATATAACGATTTGCAGCATTTTTTAAGCATTGTTCAGAAGTGCGTTGCGAAAAATTGTTTACACAGCATTTTAAAAATGCTGCATAAAGTGTATTTTAAGCAACATAAAATTCACTTTATACAGCGTGTGAAAAACACTGCATAAAATGGACTTTTATAGCGTTTTAAAAATGTTAAAAAAAAATTTTACCTCCCTTCTTCTCTTCCTGACACTTGACTTGATATTTTTCAACCTAACAACTATGAAAATTTCCAAAAAGATCACCACCATGTGGTACAGAACCAACCAAATTTATCTACAGATGTAATAAACTAGTGTGATGAAAAGAGCTATTAACATTCCAAATATAACTAATTATCAAAACTTACATCAAATTACTAAGGTGGTCTTGAAAAATACATTTGATCCAATAAACATTCTAGAAATCTGACACTTCATAAGCTTCTTCTTTGGCTTAAGTACCTGTTGGTCTCTAGATTTATATGAAAGAGGATTATCACTACAAAATGCAAGTTTTGCAAGTTTTGTTGTGGACAGATATAAAATTCTCATAACTGGGCCAGTAGATGTGGATAAGTAGCATGCATAAGACTTACTGAAGTTGCTCCTCAAGAACAGTCTCAAAGGCCTGCCAAAAGATCTTCTCATAACCACCTTCTGCTAAAACTTTGGTTCCTTGAGCAATCCTTCCTATAGCAGCACCAGCAACCTAGGCCCTGTTTTCACTGATTGGAAAAAAATATAAGGTCATCAGTATGAACACTTTGTAATTTGCCGAGAAACTTGCTGACAAAACACTATCAAATTGAGTGAACAAAATTTAACAAGTATATATGAAAATATAATACTTTATTTAGTAAAGAACAATATTTGTAGAGAAACTTAAAGGCAATATAACAGTACTTTAAAGACAATGAATATAGTTGGAAAGAAAACACAACAATATCATTATACTAGGAGGTTTAAGCAAACACTTTTAAGATTAATATCCTTGCAAGTCTGGACTTTTAATATACATGTCAGCCAAAGTAAGAAACCATATCTTGTACTATCCATAGCACAACAAAACCGTTTCTAAAAATATATGACAATACTAGCCACAAGGAGCACTCAGTAATATAATTTATTTATTTATTTATTTATTATTATTATTATTATTATGGGGAGGGGGGTTTAAATCCTCCATGTCTAGCTCATACATGTAGAGGGAAACCAACAGAACTAAGGAAAGTAATATCATGATTTACTCTTCTTCTTCTTCTTTATTTTGTAAAAAAAAAAAGGAAAAAGATATCTTCTGATCCAGATCTTTCAAAGAGCAGTGGGAACAAGGGAAAAAAGAGTGTTCTTGGAATACCACAGAAATGTGAAGAGAATACATCTTTAAAGGATTGCCAAGGGAAAAAAGTTATCAAAGAGCCTCAATATTTTAGTAAACATTTTTGTTGAAGTTTAGTTTATTGACATCTCATGATCAAGTGACTTGAATAGAAGCATTCAAGAACAAAAAAAAAAAGCAATGAAAGAAGAAGTGCAGTATAGATGCAATCCACTAATATATGTGAATTGGATAATAGTGCAAGCCACAAACCTCATATGTGTCAGGATCCCACAATCTTGCTTCCTTACTCTTTATAGAGCCCAACAGGGCCTGAACCTATGAACAAAAAGAATTACAAATCAGAATAGAGGAAGAGTTTTGGCTATTATGGACATCAGCGTTCGGATGCCCTCCCCCACCCGTGGTTTTCGAGTCCACTCTTCGGCGCCTGAGGCCGGTGCGTGAGAGGTCATTAACCCTTTTACAGGAAGGTTAGGCTTTTCTTAGAGTCGCCACTAATTCGGGATTAACCGATGGAGTTGGACATTGGTTCTCCTCTTCAGGTGAGGAGGAAAAGTCTAGACCCGGGGGTCTAGGGGTTTGACTCTTTGTACTGGTCTGAGTTCCTAAGATTTAGGGTAAGTTGTTTAGTTGTATTTGGGGA
>JAOXJP010000012.1:13293222-13305023 GCA_025762735.1 Platanus orientalis | reverse complement strand
TATATATATATATATATATTTGAGAGATAAAGAGATCGAAATTTATTAAAAAACGAAAGGAAAGCATAAGGGAACACAAGGGGACCCTCACCAAGAAGGTGAAGAACCAAAAAAACAGCAAAAGAAAAAAGAAGAAGCCCAACAAAGCCCCACAAAACAACTACTCACACCAAATAGAGACCCACTCCCTCTCCTCAAAATCATTCCTAATAGCAATCCAGTCAAATAAGGTGCTATGAATGTATAAGAGAACCTCTTCATAGCTCCTCCCCTCATCCTCAAAAATCCTAGATTTCCTCTCCTTCTATATCCCCTAGCAAATTGCCCCTAGAGGATAAGACCAAATAGTGAAACCTTTGATGCCAAACTGTTTATGTTATGCTTTTTATCAAATTTACTTCTTAACTAGAATAAGTAAATTCTCTTATTCAAGATTAAAAAAGGTTGTTATTGATAATGTCTCCTATCCAAGGTGTTATTGTTCAAGGGAGGCAAATATGAGATAGAGTTTTGATTGTGAATGAGTGTAGGATATTCTACAATGATATCTAGTTGGTGGCAAAGCGTGTCACACCTAGTTCCCATGTCCTTAAGCATGAGGTTTATGCAATGGGCTACACATGGGGTCCAAAATAGGTTATATCGTCTTAAATTCATAAGCTTTTCTCTAGTCTTCTTGAATTTTCTTCCATTTTTTGTCACTATTTGAACCATGTTTTCCTTTCCCACCTCTTTAATTACCTCAACCAATAATTTGTAAATGTACTTGGCATACATTGGCTACCTCCATAGATTCAAGAATATGGTGTGACCATCGCAATACACCATAAAGTTGATTGATTATCTTATAGGATCAATCCAATCATCGCACATAATAGTGATCCCATACTCCGGCCACTGCTTCTTCAAGATAGCTATATACTTCTCTAGGTACCTTTTATTCTGATTCAAATACTTTCCCATAACTTCATATGAAATGGGTGCCTTTAGGCCCTTCACACCCACCCCTACCCTCCCTACCTCATCTAACAAATTCTGTAAGAAAGGACCTGTAGTTGCATTTGCTGGAATGCTGTGGAAGAATGAGAATTTCGCATAAGTTACCCATACTTTCTCTCTCACATTCCCCCATAATATCCTTTGGTCTCCTCTGCTTTGAATCGTTAGAGCGGTACAGACTGGGATTACTAGTAGGACAACAAGTTGCATACCCAAATTTGTCCTTAAATGATAATTATCTCTTCAAGAGAACTCGTTTATGTCTACCCAATACTTAGAGAGAATATGATTTGGGAATTGCATGCAAGATTAACTAAACATTTTGGAAAAGATAAGACTATTGTCATGGCTGAAGATCATTTCTATTAGCCTAGTCTCAAAAGAGATGTGACCAAGATTATCAGATAATGTCAAACTTGCCAGTTAGCCAAAGGAAGAAAGTAGAATACTAGACTTTATATGTTGCCTCTAGTTCCAATACTAAACTTTATATGTTGCCTCTAGTTCCATACGAACCTTGGCAAGATCTTAGCATAGGTTTTGTCTTGGGTCTACCAAAGACTCTACGTGGTGATGATGCCAAATTAGTGGTCGTTGATCAGTTTTCTAAAATGACTCATTTTCTACCATGCAACAAAACTACTGATGCCATCTGCATTGCATGTTTTTTTCTTGAAAGAAGTTGCAAGGCTACATGGTTTACCTAAGACTATAGTTTCTGACAAGGATGTTAAGTTCATGAGTTATTTATGGAGGACATTGAATACACTGCTCAAATTCTCTTCAGCTTTACATCCACAAACAAATGGTCAAATGGAGGTAGTAAAAGCTTGGGAGATCTCTTACGATGCTTAATAAGTGATAATGTGACACAATAAAGTCTCATTCTTCCTACTGTTGAGTTTGCTTATAATAGTTCTGTAAATAGAACCATTGGCTACTGTATATTTGATATTGTGATGGGAATACAACCTAGGAAGCCCATTGACTTGGCTCATGTATCTCCTGAAGTGCGTCCAAGTGCTAATGTAGATGGATTTACTAATCATATCAGGAACATTCATGATGATGTGCGGCGTTAAATTGCCATTAGCAATGAAGGCTACAAATCACAAGCTGATTTGAGGAGATGTTTTTCTGAATTCAATGAAGGTGACATAGTTATGATCCGTGTTAGATCAGAACATTTCCCTAAAGGTGTTTTCAAGAAGCTCCACTCAAGCAGCACCAAGTCCATTCAAGATTATCAAGAATATCAACTCCAATGCTAATGTTCTTGACTTGCCAGATGACATGATCCTTATCGATGTGATCCAATTGTTTGCTTGCCTACAACATCCCGCCTGAAGAAAGAAATTGAGGATGTACTTGATGACCAAGTGGTTTCTACACATTTAGGTGGATATCAAAAGTTCCTTGTTAAATGGAAGAATCGTCCCGACTCTGATTGTACCTGGATTATTGTTGATGAATTCTGATAGCTCAACTTTGATTCGTACAAGCTCTACATTGTTACAACCTCAATGAGATCAAGATTTTCCAAGCCGGGGAGAGTTGATGGGAATCATACGCAACACCTAAAGACCTATCAGAGAAGGCCTAACAGGGAAGTACTATGATAATATGGGCCCATATTGGAATCGGACTAATGATGAGCACGATGGAGTAGTCCTATTGGTTTCTTCGATACCCATGTTGCATAAGTTAAAGTGTTACTATGGGGGTAACAAGATTTAAAGGGTAAATGGGGTTTTGTCACTCAATGACATTTTTGTAAATATCAAGATGTGCAATGATCACCCATCATTCTAGAATCATCTTTTTTATTTCATCCACTCTGCTCTAATTGTATGGGTACATCCTTTCTAATCTCTTCCTCATTGATGATTGACCTTAGATAACAAAAATGGTTCCACTGCGTTATCTCTTGGTCATCAATCTTAATTACTCATCTCATTTCTACTCCTACTTTTACTAAAACTGCACTCTTTGTATTTTGTTCATCCAGCTTACGTTAAACCTTTTTACTCTAGAATATTTCTTCATGGTTCTAAGCGGCCATTTACCCTTTCTTAGTCTCATTAATCAAAACTATATCATCAACTAAAAGCAAAAATCACATGCCCGCTTCCTGTATATGTGTAATAAACTCTTTCGTGACCAACACAAAGAGATATGAGCTCATTGCTGACCCATGGTGTAAATGTTTTGTCATTGAAAACTCGTTTGTCTTTTCCCTTTTTCTTCTAACACTATGTCAGTATATCTACTTAGGATCTCTTTCTTTCCTACATCGGCCAGATACTTTCTTTGGGGACCCTATAATATATTTTCTCTATGTTAGTTTTGTGGAGGAAGTATACTCCTTTATCATTTATGTAATACAATCTTATACTTAAAAAAAAAGTTAATCACAATTTTTCAGGGAATTCTCATAGAGTTTTTTGACAACTGTACCATTAGACTTTGATGTAGGATATACCCAAGATTTCAATGTACGCACCAAATTTGAGCACACAAATAAAGCAAGCAAGAATTGGATTTATGCACACCCAAATATTATCAACTTTAAAAGAAAATTAAAAGAGGAATAAGGAATCATAGTGTTCTTATTGCAAATGAATGTATTGAAGATTGGAGGGTGTTTGGTAGAATGGGGTTAATTTGTAAGCTCGATTAGGAGAAGGCGTATGATCATGTGAATTGGAATTTTTTAAATTATGTTTTGGATAGGATGGGTTTTGGGGGTAAGTGGAGAAGTTGAATCTTCTATTGTACTAGATCGGTGAAATTATTGGTTTTGGTGAATGGGAGCCTGACGGGTTTCTTAAGTAGTTTGAGGGGTATTCGTTAAGGTGATCCCTTGTCCCCCTTCTTGTTCTTGATGGTGTCAGAGGTTTTGAGCAAAATGATTCAGAATGTGGAAGGGGTGATTATTCTGGGTTTTTTGGTGGGTCTTAGGTTGTTTGGTTTCCTATTTGTAATTCGTAGATGATACCATGATCTTCTACGATGTAGATGTTGTCCAACTTCATTGTTTTGGGGCAATTTTCGAGCCTTAATATTAATTTGGCACAAAGTGATTTGTTCTCGATTGGGGTGATTATGGATATTGAGCAGTTGGCTTGGATTTTGGGGTGTAAAGTTGGAACTTTGCCCTATTGGGGGTAGGTATTAAATCAAAGGTGGTTTGGGAGCCGATTATTGAGAGGATTAGGTTTCATTTGGATTCTTGGAAGGCTTCTCTCTTATCTAAAGGTTGTTGACTAACTCTTTTGAAGGCCACTTTGGCATCCATCCCAAATTATTTTTTATCCCTTTTTATCATCCGAGTGGCTGTGGCTAATAGAATTAAGTCCAAGTTTCAAAAATTCTTATGGAATGATTCAGATAGTTGCCACTGTTATCATCTCGTTGATTGAAAAACCATCTATAGTCCTTTCAGGTGTGGGGAGCTTGGTGTGAGATTGCTTTGAAGCCATAACCGGGCCCTACTGGCTAAATGGCTGTGGAGATTTGGGATCGAGAGAGACTGCCTATGGCATAAAGTGGTGGTTTCAAGATTCGGCATGAATTCGGATTGGGAGAGTAAGGAGGTTGGGGGAGGCACAATTGTGAGATTTCGAAATCCATCGAGATGGTTAAAAATGTCTTTTGGAAATTCATTTGTTTTAAACTTGGATATGACAGAGAGATTAGATTTTGGGAGGATAGATTGGTGGGGGACGAGCCACTAAAGGATTTTTTTAGGATCTTGTATGGTTTTTCTATTAACCCTTTGGATAAGGTGGTGGATTGTTTTTATTCTCTTGGGAATATTTGGGTTCCTAGATTGTGTAGGAACTTGAATGATTGAGAGATGGGGGAATTTTTAGCCTTGCTCAATTTGTTGGATCACCTAAAGCTTGACCCCTCTTTGAATGATGGTTGGGAGTGGATCATCTCCAGTAAAGGTAGATTTTCTTCAAAGTCTCTCTATCTTGAGTTAACCGTTGATTGATCCATCTCGTTTCCTCATAAAGGCATTTGCACCCTGAGTATCCCTTCAAAAGTGGCTTTCTTCCTATGGAATGCGTAACTGGATAAAATTCTCACCTTGGATCAATTTCAAAGTAGAGGTTGGAATTTGACAAACAAATGTGTTCTTTGCTTGGAGGAGAAGGAATCAATTGACCATATTTTTGTGCATTGTGATTTGGCAACCAAGGTTTAGAGTTTCTCTCTCATCTTAAGATTCCTTGGTCTATTCCTTATCATTTCTATGAGTTTATTTTGGCGTGGTGGATCCAAGACTTAGAGGCGTTGCTTGGCATCATTTGGCCGGTTCTTCCGGGGCCATTTGTTTGGGCCTTTGGAAGGAAAGGAATTTGTGGATTTTTGAAGATAAGCAGAGGAGTCAAGAGGAGTTGTTTATTTCCATCTATCGTGCCCTGTTTGATTGGTGTTTGGTTAGGGCTGATTTTGTGGAAGGCGACTGGTATTCTCTATGGTGTGAGGAGTTGTAACTTTTTGCCTTGTTGCTTGTGTTGGCTTGTTTCGTTGTGTTTTTGCTTGTTTTTGTTTTCTTTGTGTTTGGCTTGCTTCAACTGGTGGGTGATGTTATGTTTTTGTTGGGTTTCTCCCTTTTTTAATAAAGTGCTCTTGATAATCATTCAAAAAAATAAAAAAATTTAGAGGGATTAGAGGCAAAAAATGAGAAAGTGGGAGATAGGGCACCAGAAGAGTAATCCTGGAAATTTTCGCTAGAATTGTGAAATGACCAAAATACCCATGTTCATGTGTCAGAATTTTCTGCACTTTTACAGGTGGGTACTTGGGTCAAAGATAAGTCTATGTTCAAAATTTCATCGAATTCTTATAAGTTTTGATATATGAGATTATAAGAAAATCAGGCCAACAAAATTTTTTAATCGTATTTAACCCATAGTTGTAAGGAAGCTTGGTACGAGGGGGAAAGCTCGTTTGGAAGCTAATTCCATTCTGCTTTTCCAAGTAACAGGAAACTTGCTTCCCATGTTTGGTAAGTGCGGCGAAGCAAGTGGAAGCTATTTAGGGAAACAAGTGGAAGCCTCTAGAGTAGCAAGTAGGAACGTTTGGAGAATCAATTGGGAGCAATCCAAGAAACAATATCGTATTTTATTTAATGTAAATCTATTGCTATTAGCATTAAATTAAATATTATCTACAAGGTTTAGTAATGATTTTGTAGGGGAAAAGATTTATACCAATCTAATAAAGAAGGTATAAATCTGATGGTTTTTATAGTCTGACTATAAGATGTAAGTTATCTACAAAATATCTTATGTAAGGGTATGACTAGCCATACTAATAACTAGTGGCTTGCATATTGATTTTTTTGTCATGAATCTTTGTTACTTACATAATATAGCTTTTAAGTTTCTTAGTACTTTCTTTAAGTTTATTCACTTTATTGTATTGTAGTTATTTACTTTATTAGCATATTTTGCTTTTGCTTCCTGCTTTTTGCTTTTGCATTGCTTCCCGCTTTGATCAGAAGCTAAGTAGAAGGAAGGGGAAAATAAGAGGAGTTTAAGGATTTAAGGGGGGGGGGGGACGATGGGGAAAAATACCCTAAAATAAAGTAGAAGAAAAGAGAGTTTCCAGGGGCGATTTTGCTAGAATGTGTACCTGGTATTGTTTTACAGGAATACTAGCAGGTTTCAAAATAAGATTATGTAAATAGAATTTTGATGGCAAAATCTCACTGGAAACTTAAGAATTAAAAGAAGGTTAGTATAAAGAATAAAACGAGAGTAGATAGATATCTGTTACCAGTGATTAGAAGTTCAGATTTGGCCTATATTTAGCACTAGAAGTCAGCCGATAGGTATTCCCTTTGTCCAGTCCAGGTTCTAATAGCACTGCCTTGTTTTCTTCAGGTGTAGATAAATTGTTGCATAGACAATGAATGAGAGAAAGGGAAAGGAATTGCAAGATTGAATAGAAGAGAAATAGAAGAAGACAGAGGAGGATTAGAGGAGAAAGGCTGAGATAGAAGAGGAACAGAGAAGGACAAGAAAGAAGAAACTTGGGGAAGAAGAGAAAGAGATAGGGTATGGGAGCCTTGCAGCTACACCAAAAAGGAGGGATAAGAGGGTTAAAACCCAATGAACAAAACTTTCAAATTCAATTCATCGTAGTCTACCTAATACAGGTCGTGTGGTGCCTCTTTATAGGCTTACAAGACTAAAAAATAACAATAACCAAAAATAGAAAATTCTAAAATTCTAAGACTTCTAAAAACCTACTTTATAAAAACTCTAAATTACCTAAAACTTTGGGATTCCTAGGAGCTTTTGACCAGCACCTTATGGGCCCCATTTTGTGGATTTTAGACCCACTAAAAGACATAAATATAGCAGCTGTCAACTTTCCTTTTAAATGCCCAAATGACCCTTGGCTGTTTCAGTCTTATTATAAGAACAACCCTCTACTAAGAACCCCAAAAAACCCATGGCCTAAAGGCCTTATTACAATTGTGTCCCAACCCCTAAATTAACATAAACATCCCACTTAAAACACAAGATTTGAATCTGGCCCTCTTGTGGGGCAGCACATACAAAAGTTTCTTAACAATGTCCACATCAAGCTTCCTGTTACTTGGTGCCTTTGACTACACTATTTTTTGCCTGTTACTCTATTCTCTGATATCAGTTATAATCAAGTTCATTCGGTTAAGTCACTTTCTGTTGTATCTTTCATGTGCTTGTAATGTGGTTGATCAGTTGATATTGGACCTGATTTCTAGTTGTGTTTTTTATTTCAATCTACCATCCTCTTCCTGCAGTGATGCTGACACCGTCATGGATGCTGTGGAATTTGTACTTCAAAACTTCACAGAAATGAATAAACTTTGGGTTCGAATGCAGCATCAGGTTGGTTGAAATATCTGTCAAGTCTTACCTGCTCTCATGTTTGGACATGCATGGTACCAGGGTCCTTGCATGTCATAAAGGTAAAATTGAAATCATGAGGGCATGATTTGTGGTCATGCAGGTGTTAATAGTGCTTGTGAATCATTCATACTCTTTGGTGATCCTGAGTTGAGGCATGCAATCGGCCTTTCTGGTCTGCAGGGACCTGTCCGGGAAAAAGAGAAACGGGAAAAGGAGAGGAACGAGCTTCGTGATCTTGTAATATCAGTAACCTGAAAATGGCCAATGTCACCACTGAAATATCTTGTATGTATGGTAATATTTATAAAAAGTTTTTGCTGCCCTTCGAATTTTCTTATTAGGTTGGCAAAAACCTACATGTCCTCAGTCAGATAGAGGGTGTTGACCTTGATATGTACAAGGAAACTGTGCTTCCTAGAGTCTTGGAGCAGGTCAGCTCATCTAGTTCTCTCACTTCTTTTTCTTTTCTAGTATAGAATGTCTATGGCTGCACAACATGTTATGCTAATCTTCATATGGTGGAATCTGCCAAATGGGTTGGGACAGGTTGTCAATTGTAAAGATGAGCTAGCCCAATATTACTTGATGGACTGTATAATACAAGTCTTTCCAGATGAGTATCACTTGCAGACTCTTGAAACACTATTGGGTGCTTGCCCCCAGCTTCAGGTGGGTAACACGGTTGTGTATAGTATTCCTTTTTCTTCTTTGAAGTTTGTTTACCATCTTTTCCCAAACGGGAATAGGGTTATAGGTCATCATGCTGATAACTTTTTGTTGATCAATAAAGATGAATTTATATTGGATGAAGAAATGCATGAGAAGTACATCCCTCCACTGCACAAGGCCTCTTACATATGGATCAAAGAGTCCCATTCAAACATCCAATCATGAAGCTTAACCTTAGAAAACATTAGAATACATATTAACCAGAAAAATAATAAGGCCTATCGGACAGGAACTTTCCTGGATCAAAGCCTGAACCTTCAAAGATGGGTAGATGACTCCATAAAGTTCATGTCACCTCAGCAGACATACACCTTCAGATGATCCTTCCCTAGCTGATAGATGTTGTTTAACAATTGTAGTAAACAAAGAAACTTCAATAGAATACCAGCAGGAATTACTCTAATTAATTAATTGAATACTTCACTATGGAATTGCAGAGAACTAAACAATCTTATTGCAGAGAAAAGATTTCTACTGAAGATAAATCTGTAAACAATAAGGGAAACAAAATTAGAAAGAACTTATCGGTTTGCGCCGAGGCATGCCGGTAGGCACTGTCCTTAACGGTATTTGCCTCCCTCTATTTTGATGTGGCAGGGCGTCTCCGGTGACTGTCCCAGGATTTAATGACACGATCTTCTTGCACCCGCATTGTATAAGAAGATCCACAATGAATGGCAAATGGGTGGTTCAAATCTAATGAAATAAAACTCCAGAGAACTCAAAACGTTTGCAGACAAAGTCAGAAACGTTTGCAGACAAAAATCATAGAGAACAGAGAAGAGAATGAGAGAGATATGATTTCAAATCAGCCAAAATGTTTGGGTGAATCCCTTTTATATAGCTTTTGTAGGGACACTTTTAGATGTGTCTACCAACATCTTAGACACCCTTCCATCTGGATCAGTCGTCCACTAGTGTCTGTCTATAGACACACTAGACACCCATTCACAAGAGAAATTGTGCTGAATCGTTAGGACCGTTTTTTTTTTTTTGTAATTTGCATAGTTCGATCAATCAATCGAACAATTATTTTTTCAATCAACTGGGCAGGATTTAATTTTATCCCTGAAAATTTCGATCGATCATTAATCGAATTTGATCAGTCGAACTCCTTTCGATCGATCGAACCTGCAAAGATTCAATATTTTGAATCTTCTAGATTCAAATCTATTTGAACATCTCCCCCCCCCCCCCCCCCACAAATTCAAAACATTAAAATAATTCAACTTGTATTTGAACCAACGAAAATTGAATGCAGTGATACCGGTGTCTTTTGGACTTTGAATGGATACTTAGGATTTATAGCTTAGGGCTTACTGAAGCCTGGTAGAGTAAATGTTTTGAACCATTCTCCGTTTGTGTAAAACTGTTAAATTTGTTATCCACACCCAATTTTGATGCAGTGTAACACAAAGAAAGGATATAAAAGTCAAAATAACATGGTTCAAGGCATGTATAGGTTCTTTTTAAGGCTTATAACAGGGGTAGAATAAGGCTAAAACAGTGGGTATCAAGGAGTATAATAGGACAACCACGTGAGAGGTTGATGACCAGCTATGGTTTCTGGTGTTATGTCAAAACACTGGTCTAGCAGCCTTAAGATAATGCTAGAAACAACAAGGTGAATGTGAAAAGGGTAGAAAGAAGAAGAAAAAAAGAAAGAAAGAAGAAATAAAAAAAAGAAAGAAGAAATAAAGAGAAAGAACAGAAAAGAGAAAGAATAGTATCCAGTGTGGATAATCACCTATCTCACAAGCCCTTGGACCTCACCATCCATGAGTTCAAGTTTAGGCACTAAAAACTTTAAGAAGAAAAAGAGTTCCACTCATGGAGTGCAAGAAACTAGCCAAAAAATTTATTAATTCTATCGTACCAATATAAAAATGTGCAGCCCCATATATAGGCTTACAAATTCATGAAAATAACAAGAAACCAAATTAAAAACTCCTAAACTACTAGCTTACTTATTACCTAATACTTTCCTAAACTCAAAACTACAAAAAACTTGACTATTTAAAAACAAAAGCTGTCAAAATCAAGCCCTACTAGAGGATTTCAACCAACACTCTAAGAGGGCCCCACTTTGACTTATTGACTGTCTAAAATTACTAAAATACGATTGGCACAATACCTTATTACAAAAATACCCAAAATCAAAAACTAAAATAACACCTCTGTCCCAAAATATTTAGACTACTGAAAGACTTCATGATGTCTTCAGAGGCGTTCCTCCATGGTCTTCTTGTGTGGACCCCACCAATGCCATGTGGGTCCCACATTGCTCCCATATTTGCATCAAATTTTCTCAAACATTGTCATTTTATACGGTTTGATACATTTTGGACTAGCGTCATTCCTGGTTTTCATGAGTGCTTTAGTGAACTTAACCCAAGTTCTTATAAGAAGTGGCCCCACTTCCACACTCATATAGGTGAATTCATCAGATGCAAACTGCAACTAATCACACTACCCATAGGTTATGAATTTATTAATAGTTTAACATTCAGCCCTCATTAATGTTGCAGTTTATGTACTTGTATACACTGTAGGGAGGGACTAAGAGCTTAAGCTCTCTCTTGACAGTGCTCAAAGAGTTATCCTACGACTTCTTATTACCTATTTGAACCTACTTCATGGGATCTCTTATAACATAGGTTGGGCTACCATTGCTTTTAACTTACGATCGAGCTATCGCTCACATAACCCTCGATGTATCTTTCACCACTTTTCTATCAAGTGTTTTTGTGAGAGGATTAACTAAATTCCTTTCTGGCCTTACAAAATTCAGTGATATAATACCATTTTTTAACATTCTTTTCACAATGTTATGCCTTAGATTTATATGTCTATTTTTTCCATTGTAGGTACTATTTTTCACTTTTGCTATAGCCTTTTTTTGTGTGGATAATTCACTTTATTAGAAGAGAAAAGGAAAAAACTAAAATCCAACAACAAAGGGAACCACCCTACAGACAGCCCTCAGGAATACAATTTTCAGATTAGAGCATCTGGGAGTTCACCCCCCAATTAGCTAATTTATCAGCCAGAACATTCTGACTCCTATCAATATACAACAACAACAACAACAAACAGCCTTATCCCAACTATTTGGGGTCGGCTACACAAATCCTGTTCCACCATTCCGCTCTGTTT
>JAOXJP010000012.1:13271506-13293122 GCA_025762735.1 Platanus orientalis | reverse complement strand
CTAAACAGAGCGGAATGGCGGAACAGGATTCGTGTAGCCGACCCCAAATAGTTGGGATAAGGCTGTTTGTTGTTGTTTTATTTTTGTGAGGTTTTCTTCATCTAACTATTGGGTATCTATTCCTTTAAAATCTTTTTTACTATCTTGCCAATCCGATGATATTTTGTAAAGATTCATTAAGACTTTCTTTCTGAACTATGTGTGAATTTACTGTTAAAATCACCCTTACCAAGAAAGGGTCTTTTTGATTCTTTTATTTAGGTTTTTTTTCTTCTTCTATAAGTTCCCCTTCTAATCCTCCGCATCCCTCTCAAAATTCTTACTGTTTTGCTGGGTTCTTGGTGAGTATAACCCTAGTTCTTTCTAGGATATTGTGTAGAAAGTATATTGCAAACTGTTTTTTTATATGTTTCATATACTCTTGATCATCAGAATATCATGAAATTTTGCATGAATATCCCTTATAGGCATATCTAACTACTTGTAAAATTTCAGACTTTTCTGAAGCGTCTGCAGGGGTATTTTTGTGTTTTTATCAATCTACCCTGAAATTCCTAAAATTTAACCAGCACCCTTCTCTTGTGTTTCTTCCCTTCTTTCTTCGCTTTATCCAATCTGAAACCCTTTTGGATTGATTCTTGAATCCATCCCCAACTCTCTTTTAAGTTTTTGAGAATATTTAGGGTAACCCTAACCTTGGTCTTGTGTTCTCTAAGTTCTGCCCTAGACCACTACAGCTTTCTTTTGGGCCCATATAACCACGATCAAACAAGGCTGTCCTATTCTAAAACTGAGTTATTAGAGTTTTCATCTTGCATCATAAACAAGCTTAATTGGAGGTTTGGGCTCAGCTTTACAAGCTTCAAACACGGCTCAAGCTCCACTCATGATGAGCCGAGCTACCTTGGCCCATTGACAGCCCAAGGTTATTTCTTCTCATCCTTCCAAAGGTAAGAGTTGAGACATGGAAAATGCTGTTAAGGTTTCTGTAAGTCTGTAACTACAACTGGCATGGCTTTGTGCCTGGCATTTAACTACTCTGATTATGAAAATGATAATTACTTGGATGTTCTTATTGAATTTATAAACCCATTTATTCATTAAAAAAAAAAAAAATTATAAACCCATTCATAATATAAGAATACAGAACAATCAGAATACTTGTTTTAGATTCATCTAATACCTGTCATTGTTCTGGAAAAGTGTTATGGCAACAAGTCCTTATGTAACATATGACCTCTTTTTCATCTTTTTGATAATGAGCAATGGAGACTTTTGGGACATGTTTGTGTGAAGTTTCGAGGCTGCAATTGCCTGAAAAGTAAATATTATGTTATGGGGGAAGTAGATAATATCAAGGGTAGGAGCCTCCTCTCTTGTTGGCCGTTTTAGTTCAGTAGAGGTGGGAGCGATTTGGGAAGGAATATTTGGAATTTGATCCCTTCAGCCTTATGCTGGGCTGTTCGGGAGGAGCGAAGTAGGAGAACTTTTGAAGACAAATTGAGGTTGGTCTGCAACATTGCTAATGCCATTCTCTCTAAAATTTATGATTGGATGTTCATATCTTCTAATCGGGAGCGGGGCCCCTAGACCCCACGTTAGCGGGAGCCTCGTGCACTAGGTTGCCCTTTTTTTTTTTTATCTTTCAAAAAAAAAAAAAAAGAAGATAATATCAAGGGTTCTACCTGACACTTTTGGCTAAGTAGGTCAATCTCAAAATGCCTATCTTGGCTTTCCACTTGATGCTATTTCCTGTCTTAAAGTGATGCAAGATTCAATTGTGTAGCTTTTTAAGAGAAGACTTGCATAATGGAAATCAAAATATATTCCAAAGGGTTTAAGGTCACTTTATTTGAAAGCACTGTTTTCAAGCCTCTTCACTTTTGTCCTCTCAACCCTTCACAATTCCTGTGTTATTAACTTAGTAGCCTTCAATCTGAAGTTGGAAAGAGATTTTCTTTGGAATGGCAAAAGCGATAAGAAAAAATATCTTTTAGTTGATTGGAAGATGGTTTGATCCCCTAAGGAGATGAATGGCCTTAAAATATGTCCCCTAAAGGTTAATGTATACTGGGCAAATGGCTTTGGTTATTTGGTGAAGAGCTTTTTTTGATGAAAGAAAAAATTATTACTAATAAACACGGCCAAAAAACAAGAGAAAGGGGAAGAGGAATCCCACAGAAACAAAGAGGAAGAAAGGGGGAAAGGGGCAGGACCCTAGCAAAAACAAAACCCCAGGCCTAAGCACTACGACAAGACCCCAATAATGTTATCCCAATGCTTAATTAGAGCCCCATTTGGAATCCCGTCATAGCCTTTACATCTTTTAGTCCAAAACATCAGATTTTTGGCCCTCCTATAAACTTGCCAAGCCGGCTCCGAATAGCCCTCGAAGGCCCGATTATTCCTCTCCAACCAAATTGCTCAACAGATTGCAGCAAGCACCAACCTCCAAATTCGTTCGCCAAAACAGCTAAATGTTGAGGTTCACCAACCATAAAGGAAGCCCATAAGATCCAAAGGAGCAATAAAAGCCATACCGAAATCCTTAACCATAGTACACCAAATCTCCCAAGCGAAGGGGCAATGGATCAAAAGGTGGGAGGCGGACTCTACATTATTATAACAAAGAAGGCAGATGCTTGGCAGATGAAAGCCTTTCCTCTATAACGAATCCATCATGGAAATCCTATCTACAACCGCAGTCCACATGAAAAATTAGACCTTTAGGGGGACCCCATTGTACCAAATTTCACTCCAAGGCCTTGGCTCGCCACTAGGATCCGATACATACCCATAGCAGGAGCTCATTGAAAACTAACCCCTCGAATCGACCTTCCACACCCACCGGTCTTTATAATCCAAGCTAATGCGCATACCCTGCAACCGGGCCAAGAGTTGAGCAACTTTTGGGACCTCCCAATCGAACAAATCCCTCCTAAGAAGAGTTGAGCGATTTTTGGGACCTCCCAATCGAACAAATCCCTCCTAAGAAGAGGTGCCCAAACTATCACCTCTCCTTGAGAGGAAAATTAGAAGCCACCATTGAAGAAAGATCCATAGCCATATTGAACACATCTGGAAAATTCTGCTTGAGCGACCTCTCTTGCACCACACATCCTCCAAAAATTTAACCCTCCTTTCGTCCCCCACCTTATACGCCAATCCCTTTTTAAACGTTTCCAGAAATCACATAATTCCCCTCCACGAACTACAACCATAAGGGCCGTTATTTAGCATGAAGTCCCATCCATCCTCCGTACCATACTTCGGCGCCACCACATGCCTCCATAAATTTCCATCTTCTTGACCAAACCGCCAAAGCCATTTATATAGCAAGGCCACATTCATAGACTGTAGACCACGAATCCCTGCCCCCCCTTTATCCTTTGGTGTGCAGACCCTCTTCCAAGAAACCAAATGCATTCCCTTGTTTTCCCCCCCTCCATGACAAAGAAATTTTCTTTGTATTTTTTCCAATAACTTACAAACAGAACCTGGCATGTTTAGGAAGGACAAATAATGAATAGAGGATACTTACCAGTTTCACCTTTATAAGAGTAAGTCTACCACCTTTCAAAAGGCATCGGGCTTTCCAACCACTAAGACGCTTCCTCATCCTCTCAATTACTGGATTCCACAACTCCTTTTGCTTATACGTGGACTCCAGTGGGAGCCCCAAGTAAGTAGACACTAGAGTACCTTGTCTACACCCCAAATCCATTGCCAATTGGCTAAATTTGGAACCTCTCCCACTGCAATCAAAGAGCTATTACCCAAATTAAGGCGAAGGCCAGACACTACCTCGAAGCACTTGAGTACACATCTTAGCAATCTGATTTGGCGCTGGGAATTATCGCAGAAAATGATAGTGTGATTCGCAAATTGCAAGTGAGATACCACCACCTCCCCCAGTCCAAAAGAAAAGCGCTCAAACATACCCACCTCCACAACCCTCCCAATCATACTCCCTAAGACATCAACCACAAGAAGGAATAAAAGAGACGAAAGAAGGTCCCCTTGATGAAGACCCCTACTACAACCAAGGTGCCATTTTGGAACCCCATTAACCTGTACAGAGAAAAAAGCCAAGCTAAAACATTTTCGGACCCACTCCCTCCATTTCACCTCGAAACCACATCGCTGCAACCCATACATAAGGAACTCTCAATTGACATGGTCATAAGCTTTCTCGATGTCCAACTTACAAAGCACCCCCAACTTTTCTTCCCTAATCCGGAAATCAATACACTCATTTGCACATAAGACCCCATCAGCCATGGATCTCCCTTGGAGGAAGACCCCTTGCTCCCTAGAGTCCTAGACACAATCCTTGGGAGCACCTCCTTAAGCTGTAAAGCCAAGGACTTAGAAATTATTTTATATGTGCTGCCCACCAAACTAATAGGTTTGAAATCAGCCAATTGCTCAACCCCGTCTTTTTTAGGGATAAGTGCAATGTAAGTGGCGTTACTTCTTTTGTCCAGGAAGCATTTATGGTAGTAATCATCAATAAAACGCATCAAGTCCCCCTTAATCACCTCTCAACAAGTTTTATAAAAAGCTAGCGTGAAACCATCCGACCTTGGAGCCTAGTCATCATCCATCATCCACACCACCTTCCTTACTTCCTCTTCTGTAAACGGCCTTTCCAACCATTCGGCCTGACCCTCCCCTAGCTGAGGCAATTGTAGTTCATCCACTTTTGGTCTAACGGGTCTGCCTTCCTTGGAGATTGTGCTAAAATACTCCTTCACGTGGGCCTTGATATCCTCCTCATTCTCCAAACGAATATCCCTAGATCTAAGACAATGGATTCTATTTATAGATCGCTGAGTAGATGCCATCTTATGAAAGAACTTCGTGTTTTGATCCCCTTCTTTTAGCCATTGAACCCTGGATTTCTGGTGCCACATAATTTCCTCAATTTCTAGAATCCTTTCAAACTCCAAACGAGCTTCCTCTCTACCAATCCTCTCAGCATCAACAAGACCGTTAGTCTCCTCCTTCCTGTCCCTCTGGATCCCATCTAAGCAATTTATTTTCCGCCTTTCAATATCCCCTACGATCTCCCCATTCCAAGTTTTAAGCCTATCACGAAGACTTTCAACTTCAAGCAAAATTGCTGGCCTGGCGGTCCCTGAAACTCCATTCCATCCCACCAACCTCGCACCAACTCGACAAAACCTGGATGAAGAAGTCACATATTCTAAAATTTGAACAAGAGAGGACCTGAATGGGTAAGCTTGCCCCCGACTTTTAGTAAGACGTATATGATCAGACCTTGGCCTAGGTAAAGCATGCATTGACACCTGGGAGAAATGATCATCCCAATCCAATGAAATCAGGAACCTATCCAACTTGCTCAAGGACGGGTGCTCCTGAAAATTTAACCAGGTAAACGGTGCTCTAATAATTGGCAGATTAAGATCATTGTGGTTGACGAACTCACATAACATATCCATCCCCCTTGTCTTTCTAATTGCCTGACTTCTTTCCTACAGGAATAAAACCTCATTAATGTCCCCTCTTATACACCAAGGAAGCCCCCGCCTTGATCTGATCTTTTGAAGTTCAATAATAAATTCTTCCAATAGATTACTCGGCGTAGACCCATACACTCCAGTTAGCATCCATTTTTGTTGATCCCCTTTGACTGCAACCATTATAGAGATAGAGAAAACATCCACCCAATACTCACATTCCACCTGATTTTTGTCCCAGATCAGCAGAATTCCCCCGACCGTACCCACAAATGACAGAGAGATCTAGTCCAGATTGGAAAAAGGACAAATGTGGCAAAAAATGTCCTTATCAAAATGCTCCATTTTCGTTTTTTGCAGGATTACTATGGCTGGATAGTTTCGATTAATTAACTCCTGCACCAGACGCTTCCCCACACCCCTCACGTTCCATGAAAAAATGTTGCACTTCATCAGTAACTAGTACGAGGCCCTCTGGTCCTTTGCACAGACCCCTCCCTTGCCATCCTGCCACCCTTGTCATATGATAAACCCCAATAGAGATTTTTCAGCTCCCTAGAAGTCTTCCTTTTCCTCTTTCCCCCTTGCAGTTCCCACACTCTGTTTAGTCACTGCCCTTTTCTCCAATTCAACAAAGAGTTCCCATGCCATATGTTCCGAGCCCTGCCCTTGAATGACAATCCTAGAACCTCACTTACATGTTCCATCATATTCATCACCCAGTCAGATACAGTCAAAAGGGGTGCTTCATCCATAGGTCTGCACGACTTGGTTCAACGGCTGCCTCTGCAACTTGGCCCCCATGGTGAAATCAAAATCACCCCATTCCCTAAGAGATCCCATTCCCTAGGCTTCATCAGATACATGACGCTCTCGCCCCAACGCACTCTCAATCCAGGCCTTAAAAAAATCGAAGACGATACCCTACTATGGCCAACAACCCCCTTGACCACCTATGGCGAAAAATAGAATCCTTTACCTGAGTTTACCATGGCCAAGACAGAACCCAAACATCGAAGGCTGGTGTCACAATCTACCGACGCCATCAACATTTCATTGTATCACGGATCCTGCAAAAAAGAAACAAAGGAACCTTGCGAACACGAGTCTACAGCTGACCCCATCTCTCGACCCACCAAAGAAGACACAATCGCCGCTTCCGTTGTGCCCAAGTTTGGATCAGGAACCTCATGAAGCTCAGAAGGCTTTGACGATCCCTTCGCCATTACGACACTTGCACCCCTCCCTTCCAATTATCAGTATCGTGAGAAAGCCCCTCCGCCTTAGCCACTTCAATTTGAACACCCCTGACTTCCAAAATTATGAAGAGGCCCCTCCGCCTTAGCGAGCGCCCCCCCGACATCCAATTTTATAAATAGGCCCCTCTGCCTCAGCGATTTCCATTCCCACGCCCCCCCCCCCCCCAACTTCCATATTTATGAAAAGGCCCCTTCGCAACTCCATTATCCACACCCTAGCCCTTCTGATTTATCAAATTACCATCCATGCCCTCCCCAATTGCATTTAACTCCTTCCAATTTTGATAACCATCCTACGCTCCTTCCGCCTCTTTTGCCCTAGGAAAAGACAATGATACCCATTCTTTGGTCAATAACTTGTCCTTATCCACATGCGCTCTAATAGGTCTCCAGACCATTCCTGTTTGGACAGCCTGAACCTTCCCAACTCCCTTCTCAGTCTCCTGACAATCAAAAAAACCTCCCCCTTCTGCTTGCTTTTGCTCCACGTTCTTTCCCGCCGCTAAATGGGAAGTCGTACCACGACGTGGGTTTGCACGATCAACTTTGGCCATATTCTGCTTTTGAATTTGAAAGAGAAGATTATCCACTCTAGTTGCCAACTTTCCCGCCGACCAAGCCGTATTCATCTTCTCCGGTGCACCCAGAATGACTTCTAAGCTGTATTCTTTACCCCTATCAAAAAGGGAGATGGTTCGGGGAATCTTCTCTAACGGGCCTCCCCGAATCCACAACCAGGCTACTTCGAATGAATTTATGCATCTGGTTACCTCATCAGCCCTCATGAAGCCTCCACACAAGCCTCCAATGGCCCACGAAGAAAGCCAGGGACCACAAATGCAACGGCAATCCTTGGACACCAATCAACCTGGGTTGCAAAGAGACAAGCATCTTACAAGCATTTACCTCCAGATTCCATGTATTAATCTCCACCCAACCATCAACCCCCTCTTGAACCAATCTTAGATTTACCAACAAGGAGGTTATCGCCTCAGATTCAGAGAAAATTACACATCTAAGATGATCAAGGGGGCGCCACACCAAAGGCCTCTTTTGGTGCACAAGTCCCTCAAGTGATCACATATGCCGTCCCATTTCGAAAAGCTGTCCCTCTTGGTACACATCACCGCCCTATCCAGTTACCCAATGTAGTATACTGGCCATAGCATGTCCTAATCCCAAGTCTCCCTCTGAAATCGATGATCTCACCACCAATCAAGGGGTTATCTAGGAGTTCCCCACCATGGATATCATCAACATGTTCCATTGCCAACTTAGGCTTTCTTCCTCCCACCTTCATACCTACATCGGCCTCAGCCACCTCCAGGATACCTTGAAGAATATCAGTCCAGCCAGAGCCTTCAGGGCCCTCCGGAACCGCTACAGATTTCTCTGTACCCAACTCATCCAGAACACTTACCAGCACGTACCTTCCTTGAGTGTTTTCCCGACGACGGGAGAGAACTATTTTCCCATCCTCCCTCCTGGAGTGTAGAAGGCGAAGGTGCTGAGGTAGGTTCACTGCCTCCAGCAAACAACCACATAACCACCCTGCATTCCTCTCCCATATTGTAATTCTCGCCTGAAAACCCACTCCTCTTTCGATGATCCGAATCAGTTTCTCCTTCCCCAACCAATCCACCTCTATGTCGCACGTCTTTGATTCCACTTGAATGATCCTCCTTGAGAGGCTTCTTGAGAAGATCTGTTGTCTGAAAATGTGAAAGTAAGAATTGAGATTGGGATAATAAGGAAGTGCCATGTAATTATGGGGAGTGAGGTTTGGAAAGGAATCTTCACGTTCTTTGACAATTTCACTTGGGATTTTCTGGATTAGTGGTCAGACTAAGGCATTTGGAGAATGTTTGGTGCAGAGAAGTTACACTAAGTCTTGCATGTCTGGTTCCACAATAAGGTAGTTGATGATAGAAGGCCTTGGTGGCAGATTACTTGGAAGTGGAAGGGAATTTATTCACTTGGATTCCAAACTTTGGAGTTATCTAAATGATTGGAAATGGGTCTCTATTGTTGATATATTGTCTTGGTTGGAGGATGTCCATTTGTGTAATCAGGAAGGCAAAAAACGCATTTGGATTTGTGTGATCTAAAATATGAATTCTCAGTTCAACTGTTTACTCTTCATTACACATTTTAGGGACATGTTTATCACACCGAGTTTCATTTGAAGCTTTCTTGTACCTTTCAAGGTTGCCTTGAAAATATGTGGAAGTCATCCTTTGACAAGATTCTCATGACCCAATTATCGTGCTTTGTACAAGGAGAATGGTTTAGAATGTTGACCATCTTCTTGTTTATTGCAAGTTTTCTTGTAAACTATGGCATTGACTTTATGCAATATTTGGCATTTAGTGGGTCACTTCTTATTGAATGATCGATCATATCAAGAGGTGGTGGAAAGGAGCATTTGGTACCCAAGGTTGGGTTCTTTGTGGATAGACCTTTTTAGTTATTTGAACTTTGTTTTCGTTTTCCCCCTCTTAAATGAATACCCCTTTTTGTTATTTTTTGGTGTTTGTGGAAGGAAAGAAACAAGCATATCCTTGAAGATAAATGCGGCACCATTGACTTAGTAGAAGGAAAAATAAAATTTTGATATTTTCATTTATTCTTTATTTTGAGTGACTCTATAGGTTGAGTTCCTCTCCTTTTTCTGGCTAGGAATTGGGATGCCATGATTCATGGCAGCTCTTAAGATAATTGTTGCATAATGTCAGTTTGTAGCTTCATAACCAGATCTACCAAATGGTGTTCATTTTTTAGTTGAGGTCTGCTCTTTCCTCATTTATCAAATATAGTGTTACGCATAAGAGAAAAGGTTAATCACATTGTGTTTTAGCAACCCTGGTAGAGTTTCCCTGACCATGTCACCCTTTGACTTTCTGTTGCTTGGTGGCTTTAAATATACTATCTATTGCCTGTTTCTCTGTTTTCTGACAGTAGTTTTATTAATTGAGTTCATTCGGTTGAGGCATTCCTTCGGCTGTATCTTGTGTACTATCTATTACCTGTTTCTCTTCCTGCAGCGATGCTGACACTGTCGTGGTTGCTGTGGAGTTTGTACTTCAAAACTTCACAGAGATGAATAAACTTTGGGTCCGAATGCACCATCAGGTTGGTTGGAATATCTGTCAACTGTTATCTGCTCTCATGATTGGACATGCTTGGTACCACAGACTTTGCATGTCAAAAAGGTAAAAAGAATCATGAGGGCATGATTTGTGGTCATACAGGTGTTAATAGTGCTTATAGTGCTTATGAATCATTCATACTCTTAGGTGATCCTGAGTTGAGGCATGCAATCGGCCTTTCTGGTCTGCAGGGATCTGTTCGGGAAAAAGAGAAACGGGAAAAGGAAAGGAGCGAGCTTCGTGATCTTGTAACGTCAATAACCTGAAACTGGTTAATATCACTATATGCTGAAATAGCTCGTATATAGTAATATTTATAAACAGTTACTCTGCTGCCTTCTATTTTTCTTATTAGGTTGGCAAAAACCTACATGTCCTTAGTCAGATAGAGGGTGTCGACCTTGATATGTACAAAGATACTGTGCTTCCCAGAGTCTTGGAGCAGGTTAGATCATCTTATTCGCTCTCTTTTTCTTTTCCTTTTCGGGTATAGAAGCCCTGTGGCACCACAACATGCTTTGCTAATCTTCATGTGGTGGTGGAATCTGCATACTGGGTTCTGACAGGTTGTGAATTGCAAAGATGAGCTTGCCCAATATTACTTGATGGATTGCATAATCCAAGTCTTCCCAGATGAGTATCACTTGCAAACTCTTGAGACATTATTGGGTGCTTGCCCCCAGCTTCAGGTGGGTAACATGACTATGCAAACTTTTGTCAAATACTGCTTTTATATGCTACTTCTCTCTCTCCTCTCTCTTTGTCTCTCTGATGAGTAACTTTGGTACTGTGTATTTTTATGCAACTATTGGATATGATAATTGGGGACATTGATGTTTTCACTTGAAAAGTTGCCATAATGTGTATGCCAATCTTTTTCTAAGCTGTGATTATTTGGATCATATTAATATCTGCTAAGTTTGGAAGTTACTCAATTTACAAAATGTAAGGCCTGCCATTATATTTTGGGTCACATGGTGTAATCCATGCAATGGGGGTTCTTTCTTATTTCAATACAACTGTACAAGTTAGTTCAAATAAATGGGAAAAATTCTACAGAAGTTGAATTTCCTTATTCATCCTGTAAACCTATGGGGTTTAATGTCTGTTTGTAAGATTTCAAAATTTGCTGAGTTCTTAGGATGCCCCCCCCCCCTCAAGTTGAATTACATTTTTGCATCTTTCTTTTTTTTCTTGAACAAGGAATATGAACTACTGATTGAAAACAAATTGTGTGCAAATCAGTCGTTAATGACTACAAGATTTTAGTTTGGTTCTAGAAATGGCAGCCTATTATGTTCTGTTTTTCTTTTCTTATCTTGCCTTTGTTTCAGCCGACGGTTGACATCAAGACAGTGCTATCGCAACTAATGGAGAGACTCTCAAACTATGCTGCTTCAAGTGCAGAAGTGAGCTATCCACATGGAGTTACTTATCCACACACACACATGCACAAAAATAAAAAAATTCATTGGCTGGGTAGCCTACTATTCCATGTTCAGTTTCTTATGATTTTATGTTGCAGGTGTTACCTGAATTTTTGCAAGTAGAGGCTTTTGCTAAATTGAGCAATGCCATTGGGAAGGTAAACCTCAGAATTGCGTAGCTTTTTATTGTCAATACAAATTCTATCTAATTTTTCTAGTTTTTTAATATTCTAAGATGGTTGTATACACTCCTAGCATGGCCATTGCTCAGTGACAGCCATAACACAGAGATTAAACATTTTGAATTATGGAATGCGTTCAACATGGTTATAATGTAGTGAATGAGCTCTTGTTGAAATATTTCAGCATTGGTTTGATGGAGTAGTTGTGGCAATTCTTGACCCCTCTGGCCAACCCTTTTATTTTTAATAATAATTTATAGATTAGGGTTGGGGTTATTGACCTATGGTTGTTGTGTTCAAGTTGAGCCTGACCCAAAAATAATCATTTTCCTTTCAGCTACATGAATTCTTTTTTTCCATTCTGCTCTCTCTAGGGCCATATCTTCTGTTAATGTGCTTACACCCATTTCCATTATCTTATTCTCTTAAACTTAGGATTCACAAAATTTTCTGCCAGCTGCCAATCCGTTTAGTCATTGTTCATCCTTGCTTGGGATTGGCAACGCAAAGGAACTGCAGAGTTACCCATGAGTCCTAGTACCCATATATATATATATATATATATATATAGATAGTCTTTTGGACCCACTGGCCCCAATGATGTTTGGTTGTCCCTTGGTGAATCCACACAGTCCCAAGTCAACCTGATTGTTGATTTCTAGGTCTTAGCTGGTGCATTTCTCTAAAGTTTTGGCTGATATTTTTTCTTCCATCAAGAAGATGCTGGATCATTTGGCTGGTTTACTTTTGGCCCCACTGATCCCATGGATGTTTGCCCTGGCCCTTGGTGAACCAACGGTGCCCGAAGTCAACCTGATTGTTGATTTCTAGGCATTAAATGGAGCATTTCTTCAGGCATTCACTGACAATCATTTAGAAGACTGAGGGATCATTTGTTTATCATCACCTAGAGATCTCCGGATTGGGGACCATCAAATTGTATGGTTCCATGACTCCCATTCCCTGCTTCTTGACCATCTTTTCTGTCTGAAAGATTGCAATAAATCAATGTAAAATTTCATGATTGGGTTTTTGAGTGGGATTTATTGTTTTTGGGGATGAAGGGGTTTTGGTTTTTGTCTTTATTTTTGGGAGTCCTTGCTTGCTGCTTGTAGTTTGCTTGTTTCCCTTGTTAATATATTTCTTTTTTTATCAAAAAGAAAAGAAAAGGAAAAGTAATCTAGTCACGTATGGTCTTGTTTGGTTGGGTGTTTCAGCCTGATTCAGGTTTGGGTTTTAACTGATTGAGTTGAAGGAAAACTCAACCTATTGCCATCCAAGTTTCAAAAGAGTCAGTGTCGGATAGGTTTTAAAAAAATAATAAACATGTCAGAAATGTCATGTCAAAATATCATGAAAAACATGGAAACATTGGAAGATCAAAATCTTTGGAATATTGTTGATATTTTAGGAAATAATAAAAAGAAGCATATACTCTTTTAGATTATTATTTTACTTTTATCACTATAGATTATGATGTGAAGTGAGAAACACAAGGCAAATAGACAAAAAGTACTCTTTGTTGCAATATATATGACATTTTGAGTGTCAAATATTATGTTATGTTGTGTTATTAATTTTATTTTATAAAAAAAGCTAATGAGAGTTGGCAAAATATGTTACTGTATTCTCTGGTAGGAATCTAAGAGAATGGGACATGGGGCCATAGTTATGACAATGAGCATAAACTTGCAATGTTTTCAAATGAAAAGAAATAAGTTACAATGACAGATTTATTGACCACAGAACTCAAACATGGAGCCAGGGGTGACTCGATGGCAGGGATATACAGAAGGAAGAGTTGCATGCTTGGGTATTGAAATGTTTTCATTTGGTTGACTATCCATATATGTTGATCGGGACCATGTAATTGTAGAACGAAGATAGTATTGTTGGATCAAAAGACCATGAAACATGCCTAAACATTAGGAATGTGTTAGGAAGCACTGTAGGTAAGTTTCATTACAGCGCATGGAAATGGAAAGATTTCATGCAAAGTGTTAGGAAATGTTGATTTTTAAAACCATGTTTTTTTTTTTTTTTGATAGGGAAATGTTAGTGGTTAACTTATTAGTAGGTGAAGACGGGTTCTGAATCCAGGTCTGTGGTACGACTTCCACATACTTTAAAACTATGTTGTCATCCCTTTAGTGGGTTACATTTGTTTTGCGAATTTGGGAAGTTCTTATGCCTTTGAGTTTGTAGAGATCTTTTTCCTTTGCATGATACAAATAAGGAATTGATCATGAACCATGAAAATTTGCCTGAGCTCTTAATTTTTTTAAGCAATGTACTCTCCTGACCTCCTATTGTTGCCTCATTTTCCTAATCTTAGAACTAATCTCACTTGCTAGATGTCTACCATGAGCGGCTGTTTTTCGCAACTCACAAATGAGTATTCAAGCTTGAAAAGGATATTGTTTGTCATGGCTATAAATCGATGGTCATTTTAATTAGAATTGATGTATATGGAGTTACTAGTGATATCACTTTTAACATGTCAATTCATCAACCAAAAAAAAAGGAAAAGTAGTTTATTGAATCTAGTGATAGTACCCTCAGTGAGCTGTTGCAGGAAGCAGTTGAGACTTGAATCCACTCAAAAGGCATCGACATAATCTTCTTATACAGTTGTGTTTTAAATATTAAATAGGTGATGCAGGACAGCTTATGAGCTGCTGTATGGGGTAATGGGCCCACAATTAGGCTCAAATCTTTAACAATCAAGCCTATAATTCAGCAGCACACAAAGTATAATCTGAATCCTCTAATGGAATCTTACTCGTAACAGAACTGAAGTATATCACTGGTTAAAAAGTTTTTGTTCTACTGAATATTATAGACACCCAACCCTATAGAAGTGTCCAATAAATTTAGCACTATTAAATATCAGAAATTGGTAATCAAAGAGGCTTGTTAGCACACTTAAATCTTTTTTTTTTTTTGATAACTAAGCAGAAAATTTCATTCAAAGAAATAATTAATACGAGTACAATGGTATTTTATGGCATGCAAGACCCAGAATATATTGATTCTCTCAGAACACCTCCCTTGGCTAAGGAATCAGCAAGATCATTTTGAGGAACAAGAGAGAATGAGGGACTCAACTCTTTTTCTTTTGATAGAAGTAAAGCTTTATTGAAAAAGAAAGGGTATGAGGCATCCCCAAGATACAGCAAAACAAGAGGAAAACACAAGTTGCATTCTAAAAAGGTTTCTCCACCCTCTTCATTTCAACAACTGAATAATCTCCCATACTCGAGTCATTCAGACCCTAGAAAGAAAGAAAGAAAAAAAATTCCTTTGCTCTTGCATATGTGTTTAGGGCAGGTTCTCTGTTGTCTTCGAAACCCTGTGATTTCTTTCCAACCAAATGGCCCACCAGATTGCAGGAAGCAGCAGATTCCAAATCGTTCTGGCCCTTTTTTGAACCTTGAATATCTTCCAAGATATAGCACCATGCACTGAGTTGTTTCTGGAAAAACCCAATCCAGACCATTTCCCTGAAGGCATAGGATCAAACCTCCTGGCCATAAGGACAAAACATGAGGATATGATGACTCCTCATCATTTAAACATAATGAACAGACATTTGTGACACACATTCCCCTTTTCTTCAACAGATCAATGGTAGGAAGTCTACTTCTGCGAACAGTCCAGAAAAACGAGACTTTGGAGGGGATCATCATGCTGAACCATTTTCTGCTTGAAAGATCTCACTGTAAGGCTCACCGAACTAGTAAGCGTCCAATGAATAGAATCCCCCCCTCCCCCCGCGGTTCTCAGCTGAATGTGATCCAATATATCCATAAGGGATGCCATCTGGTTGATCACCCAATCATTGAGATATCTACGGAGAGGAATATTCCAAGCACCACCCTCCCCATTATCAGCCCAATGATCTGCTACCTTACCATTTTTGTCATGAGCAATGCTGTAAATTTTGGGCATCGCTAATCTTAAGGGTAAATATGCTTTTATATGCCGATCAGCACCTCAGGTCTGAGAGTTAACTCCAAAAATAAACTTCTGAGTAAAAAAGTAGGACATAGCACATAAACTTATCTGATAGGCTTCAAAAGTGAAACTTGATTGAATCTGGATCAGCAGAGATCTTTTCCCATGTCCAACACTTCAGCAATCAGCCACAATTGATTTTGGTAACAAAACCAAAAAATAGAAGAGAAGAAGATGATGTTAGTAACATCAACTTACTACATGGTTTTGTAGCAGCACCAACTTACTACAAGTCCTATAGCACCAACCGTAGGTAGAAGAAGCACCAATGTCAACTAGGGTTCAAAGCTTAAACAAAATTTTTATCCAATAATTCTGTTCCAAACGTCCATCCTCTTTAAAAAGAGGTTTAGTAGGGTTTTTTCTTTCAAACCAAATTAGAAAGTAAAATCTTCTAGCCACTAAAGAAACCTACTAAAAATAAACATAATTTAGAAGCTTCTAAAAGACTTCTTTCTCCAATTGTGTGGGAGTGAGAATCTCATAGAAATTCTTCTCTAAAGCTGTTGTGTTGCCCATCCTACCTTCGCTTCAAAACTCATATGCTAGCTGTCTCTTTTCATTGCATCATATAAACCCCCATGTAATTAATACATTACAAAAGCATTAAAATAAAAAGTTCCTAATATACCCCTTTATATAAGAAACAAACTACTCTATTATCTGCTACCAAACCCCTTTATATAAGAAATAAACTACTCGATTATCTAGTGTATTAGGTACCATAGAACGCGGTAGACCAGCAGCTCCTCAATCCTTGTTCTCCCACCTACTCCTTTTAGAGGATGCTTGGAAATTGGATCTACTCAATGATGTGTCTGCATCAGTAGGTTAGTGGGTATAACCACCAAGTAGTCTCTATGGGTTTTAGAATTGTTCAGCATTGTCAGAGATTCATGCCTTAGGTGGTGTAGAGTTACCTCTTGGAAAGGACCCTACAACAATCAAAATGCAATATAATGGTTTCAACACTAGGGGTTCCTAAAAGGGAAGAATAGGATTAGAGGTAAAAGGGATTAAAGAAAGTATCGAGAAAGGGTTAAAATAGGGTAGATCGTGGGGTACTATGGGTGAAATCAAAGGCTGATAGCAGGGTTGGGTTTATGGATTTCTCGAGTTTATTTTAAAGTAAATCAGGGAAAAGGGGTTTTTCTTGTATGGCTGATGGATATATGTAAAGGATGGGTTTGGCCTTCAAGAAAGAGTTTCTTGGAGTTTCTTGATGAAAGAAGGATAAAAGAAGATGGAAGGTTGCTTTTTACTGGTTTTAGAATAAAAAAATTCAATCAAGAATCAAATCAAGATTGAATCTTGAGGTTGCTTTAATTTAAAGATTAAAAAAAGTCAACATAGTAAAGTAACACAGCAATTTAAATG
The DNA here is from genome assembly GCA_025762735.1 of Platanus orientalis. Taxonomy (NCBI): domain Eukaryota; kingdom Viridiplantae; phylum Streptophyta; class Magnoliopsida; order Proteales; family Platanaceae; genus Platanus; species Platanus orientalis. The sequence continues at coordinate 13,276,228 of JAOXJP010000012.1, read as the reverse complement.
AAGAAATCAGCAAGATAATACTAATCAAGATCAAGAAGTAAAGAAAGAAAAAGGAGAGAGATTGATGAAATCGTTGGAAAGAGGAGATAACATGACACAATGGAAGTGTTACAAAGAAGATGGCCTTTCTTGTATATATCTCCCTCTATTTTCCCTCTTTGCAGGTTGGATGCTGAGTTTGGGAATCACATATTCCTTCATTGTGGCTATACAACAAAGGTGTGAAATTTTTTCAAGGAGGCACTGTCTCTTTATTTTGTTATGCTGGAGTTTGTGGAGGATTTGTTTTGGAGGGGCTAAAGGCCCTAGGGGTAAAATGTTCCTCAATGTTATTCTTCCGGGGGTGGTGTGGGGAATATGGAAGGAGAGGAATAGGAGGGTGTTCGAAGACAAAGTTAGAAGTGTGTGAGCAGTCATTGATTCTATTGTGTGTGAGTCCAGTCCTTGGGTTCTTGTGAAGGAGTTTAAAAATTGCTTTATGAATGACATGGTTCGTGACTGATGTCTTGCATTTCGGATTCTAGGGGTGTCAAAAAAGACCCTACTCTTGAATGGGTCCCTCCGGGCATTGGTAATTGTAAAGTGAATTTTGACGGCGCATCTTTTGGCAATCCGAGGCTGGAGGTTTTGGATGTGTTATGTGGGATTCTCAAAGTCAAATTATGGGGGTGAAGGGGGTACCTTTAGGGGTCCAAGATGCCATTTATGCATAGACCATGGGTTTGTTGGAAGGCTTGAAGCTAGCGAAAGATAAAGGGGCTAGAGAGTGTATTGTAGAAGGGGATTCCTTGATGGTTATCTCTTGGGGAAGGGGGGACAATGGTGGATCATGGAGGCTGCATCACCTCTTCTCTAAGATTAAGGCTCTCATCATGGAGTTGGGTGCCGAGTTACATTATGTTCCAAGAGCCCAAAACTCTCTAGCGGATAAAATTGCTAAGTGGTAGTGTGGGACAGCCTAACATGTTTGAGGGGGATTTTATTCTGGATTGTTGATGTAACCTGTTTCTGTTTTTGTTTTGTTTTTCGTAGCCTTTTAGCAGCTTTATTGTATCTCCTCTTTTTTCCTTTTTAATATATTCTTTGTTATTCATCAAAAAAAAAAAAAAAAAGTTGGAAAATAAAGAAAAGAGAGAGAAGAATAATACCTCTTCCAAGTCATGGACACCAAAAACCCTCAAATCTTTATTTCAAAATATCAACTGATTACAATATGGCTGATTGCTCCCATTTAAATAGATGACTAATCTAACTCCCAATTGGACTTGGATTCATAACCCTACCCTACATAAATTGTCGACCGGGAATACTAAAACACTTAAAATAATTCCAACTAAGCCCAAAACTACTCCTAATTACACATAATCCAGTGGCCTCATAAGCCTTATTACAAAAGAGCCCTTTAGGCTTTATTCTCCTACTAAAAGACACCTAAAATAAAATAAAAACAACTCTAACTACCACAGCCGATGGAACTCCTCCCTGGTCTTGCTTCAGGCCTGATGTTGGGCTTCCAAATAGGGTATGGCTGCTCCATCATTAGGTGAGAGTGAGACACATAATGAGGTTGTTATGCGAGGATACACTATCCAAATGGGACACCATGCCCTGGTGATTTTTTTCCCTTTTTTTCTGCTTATTTATTTGGTTTCTCTTTCTTGGTGAACAGTTGATGTGGAAAGTTGGTCCCTTAAAATTTTGTTGTTAAGGGCCTCCAAGAAACAGGGAAAGCTGGTAATCTTGGAAATACTTATTGTGTCCTTGGTTCCTGGCAATTAAAACAACTCCTAAGTGTGATGTTTGCCTGAATGTGCTTTCCTGAATTGATTGCTTAGATTTAGGGGTCTTTTACAATTTCGTTGTTAAGGGCCTCCAAGAAACAGGGAAAGCAGGTAACATTGGAAACACCTTTTGTGTCTTTGGTTCCTTGCAATTAAAACATCTTCTAAATGTGATGTTTCCTAATGTGCTTTCCTGAATCGATGCTTAGATTCTGTGCACTTGTTCAGCTATATGGTTCCCATTTGAAATCACTGTAGTCTTATTCTCTCTATGAAACACTTTTTTGTGCACCAATAAAATGCATCTCCTTGTTATGAAAGTGGTTACATCATCCATTATGGCTCAAGTGACCTGGGGATGCATCCTTCAGGGTACTTGTGAGTTATACATTTTTATTTGGCTAATCATTCTATCATATGTCTCCTGAAGCTACTGAAATCTTTTATTTGTTTTAATTATGTTAGGTTCCTCCCCCTTTACCCATTATTTGTGTGATTAGGGAACATGAATTTTCATTGGGACTGTTAGATGTTAAATTGTTGATATTTCTATGACAGGTGATAGAAGCACAGGTTGACATGCCTATTGTTGGAGCTATAACTTTGTATGTGTCTCTCCTGACATTTACTCTTCGTGTCCATCCTGACAGGCTTGATTATGTGGACCAAGTGCTGGTATGTTTCCTTTTCAAGTTTCATTTACTCACATATATGCTATGGTGCGGATATGGCTAGGTAGAATTTGCGGACCCTGTAAATCCAATCTTAAGGGATATGGCTATATTTAGGTTCTGGAATTAACAAGGTAACTTGTATCATATAGCTAGTCGTAACTCAATTTGAACACCGACGAAGATTCCTCTTTTCCATGTTATTTTTCTACAGGGAGCATGTGTTAAGAAACTTTCTGGGAAAGCAAGGCTTGAAGACAGCAGAGCAACAAAGCAAGTTGTTGCACTTTTGAGTGCTCCATTGGAGAAATACAGTGACATTGTGACTTCACTGAAGCTTTCAAACTATCCTCGAGTGATGGATCACCTTGATAATGCAACCAATAAAGTCATGGCAGTGGTTATTATCCAAAGCATCATGAAAAACAATACTTGCATTTCTACTGCTGACAAGGCATGCTTCTGTTCACAGTTTTCGTTTTTCCAATTCCTGTCCCTCCCTGAGTGGGTGAAATTTGCCTTTAACATTGTGGAATTGACTGTTCTTATAGGTTGAAGCATTGTTTGAGCTAATAAAGGGCCTTATAAAGGATTTGGATGGGTCTCCTGTCGACGAGGTGCATATATTAATTTCTTTCAATTGATTCTCTCTAATAATTTAACAAATAAAAAGAGAAAAAAAGAAAAGAAATTATATGTAGCATATTATTAAGAAATTGCTGTTAGTGTTTTCCATTTTTTTTTAAGCTGTTATATTGACTTTTTAATTGATAAATGTCTGTTTTAGCTAATTCTTCATATTATTTCCTTTCTTCTCTGGAAAATAAACCTCTTATATTTCCCAGTAGCCAGATGGTAAATTGACACTTATCTTGGTTGTCTTCTTTTTCCTTTTTGATTTAGCTTGATGAAGAGGATTTCAAGGAGGAGCAGAATTCTGTTGCTCGTCTTATTCACATGCTCTATAATGATGAACCGGAGGAGATGTTAAAGGTAATTTATGTCAGGTTTTTATTTGTGTTTAACTGATGTTTATGTCTCAATATTCCTTTATATGTTTCCAATGTTTATATTGTCAGAACACCTTTTGCTCTGTTGTTAGTAATGATTTTATTTTGTACTGAATTTCAGATTATATGTACTGTGAGGAAGCACATTCTGACCGGAGGACCGAAACGCCTACCGTTTACTGTTCCTCCCTTAATATTTTCTGCTCTTAAGGTTCGGTCTTCCACTTCCAACTTTTTGTGACAAAATGCCCTTTCATTTTACTGCTGGTAACAAATTTTAACGGTATGAAAATTTGTGTGGAATAAGACAACACAATAATTCGCTGGTGAAAAACTAAAAGAAAGAAGCAGAAATGTTTCTACAGGGCCATGTCTTGGGATAACAGGGTCACAAATATATGACAAAGGAAATTTACTAGAAACTAAATGAGAAGATACATTATAAGGTGCAAAGAGATAAGTCAGATAACAGTTATATGAGTAGATACATTACAAGGTGGGAGTCTGTGCCAGCTGCACGTGCAAGCATTTGGTGGCAGATCTCTCTTTTAAGACTTTGAATTCTGTCAGGCATAGAGTGGAGTCAGCAGGCATGGTGGTTCTTTACTTATTTATTTTGGGTTACTTAATTGTTTAATTCAGATGATGACCACTCAAAATGCTTCAAGCATATTTCGCCGCTCCTCAGCAAACCTCAAACAATGAGGAGGTAAAGCACCTCTGCTCTGTATCAAATGCAGTTAGGTGGGGCATGGGTGGATATATTAGTGAGGTCTGGATATATTTGTTTGTTTTATTTTTTTATTTATTTTTGATGAATAACAGCCTTTGTATTAAATAAAGAAGGGAAACAAAAAGCAGTACAAGGAAGAGCAAATAAAAGTGAAACCCAGACCCTGCACATTGATGATTGATCTGTCCCCCACTTCGCTAAACTACCAGGACGGGATACAAAGAGCTCTACCAAAAATAAATAAATAAATGATTGAATAAAAGGGAAGCACAGTTCCCTTGTACGTTGATGATTGTCTTGCCTCCCTACTTCACTAAGCCATCCAAAATTTTGTTATTTCTTAGGACATCATTGCCTTTTCAGTAATTCTCTCTCATGGTTCTTGGCGGTCCCCTGTTTAGCTTCCCATTTTCCTTTTTATTTATTTTTTCCTTGTATACCTTCTCTCTCTCTCTCTCTCTCTCTCTCTATCACACACACACACACACACACACACACACACACACACACGCGCGCGAAAACAAAAT
>JAOXJP010000012.1:13235018-13248901 GCA_025762735.1 Platanus orientalis | reverse complement strand
AAGGAAAAAAGTGAAGAAGAATTTGAGCTGTTGGGTCACTGTGCAAGATGAATTGATTATTTACAGGTGGGAAAGATTAAAGCCAAAAAGGAAGAAAGAGCACATCGTCAACCCATCCTTCCCACTGCCGCTACAAGAAGATCCAACTTTGCATGGCCTTCATAAGTATATAAAAACTGACCTCGGCAATGCCTTATTAAGGGGCCTGGAGACATCCCTTAAGCAGAATCGGCTGCAACTTCTAACATCAAAACTAGCCGACGCATAAACTAAAATGACCCAAAAAGTGTTGCAATATAATACATACCAATCAATTAATTTGTTAGTCTCAGAAGCTCAGGACAAGTCAAAGGATCCTTGGCCTTCGCTGATGGCATATAGTAATTTCTTGTACATAATTTCCTGTGAAAATGTAGGAGAAAAAGATTGTCATCAAGACGAACATCAAAAAGAGCAGGAAAAGAAAACCAGACTCCAAATGTAATTTTCCCCCTCATCTTAATGAGTCTTAGTACCTTAGTTGAATAGGGAGGCAGCTTGAGGTAATTAGCACAAGTCATGACACTGGGCAAGTCATCGTCCGCTGATTCAGAAGGCCCTGTCCCATTTGATGCCATGTTTGTTGTGGTCGAAGAATGCTGTAGTTAGACACACAGATAGTATTATTAATTTGAAAGCAGATCGTAGACTATGCATCAGCTAATGAGTTGAATATATAACATACCTTTCTCACAATAGTCAGCTTTGGATTGAGCACAGCCAGACCCCCGGGTGGGAGCCTGGGAGCACCAGTTACAAACTGGCAGAAGGCACGCTGCTGTTCGGGTGTGAATTCTCCCATTATCTCCAGTAACTACAGACATCACAAACAAGAAAGAAAGCTCGTGAACAACGTAAGCACTGAACTAATATCAGCTTGAAATTTGTTCTTCGCCAGGAATGAAACATACATTAACGATTGCAGGGCTCTTGACGGTGTATCCATGATCACATTTTATATGATCAACAAGTGTCCCAGCCTGCATAAGATTGGAAGTTATTTCATCCATAGTAATACATTCCAATCATAACATATATCTAGAACAAAGAGCAGCACAGCATACCTCCCACAATTCTCTACGACCACAGAGTAAGTAGTCCAGTTCATGAGGAGAAAATATTTGCAGAGCAGAGATGTCAAAGACCTGGTTGTCACAGAGCACAGCAATAAGGTTGAAGTGATCACAGAGTTGCTAAGCAGAACAAGAACAGTCGAACAGAACCTTGGAACTTCGTAAAAACCAGATAAGTGCTACATTTGAAAAATGAAGATAGTGGTGGGACCAAACAGCAAAACATCAAGATTTCGGTAAAAAATAATAAAACCAAGAAAGATGGTTGTTGGGGAAACAATGTCTACTGGTACAAACAACTTCAAGAGTTACGACTCAGAAGAGAAATTAATAAATCAGTTAGATGTTTCAAGAGAGTTGCTTGCCTGATTGAACCCTGCTCTAAATGCTTCTATTTGCCGCCAAATTCCTGTCTTGACAGTCGCATCAACTACTAAGGAAATGTATTCCTCCAAGTTATTAATATCCACCTAAGATGATAATAACACAATTTTAAAGATATTTTCAGAACAAAAAGACACTGAAACAAATAGATGGCAAGTAAATTCAAAGGGTATACCATTAGATTTTCCTTCCCAGGTTCTAAAATGTAATCCGGATAGCCAGGAAGTGTGAAATCCAGACAGAGATCACCAATAGGAGCACCACGGAAACGTAAATTGGCAATTGCATTTTGATCACTATCACCCATTGCTTCCAGGTACTGCTTCCGGCAAACAAGGACTTTCAATTCTTGTAGAATCTTTCCAAACTCGGCATCAAATGAAAGTATATCATGCAAATCAAGCTCCTGCGTTTGACCATAAGTTACTATTTTAACCCAAATGAACCACCAGTGGACTGTAAAATTCAACAACTTGAGGATTTAGAGAAAATAAGAAAGTCTTTATCTCCCATTAAAAGAGAAAGACCCAGCAATTTCACTTACTTGACCAAGCACAATCTTATAAAATGCAGTCGACAATGGCAGGTCCAAAAGTCGTCCGTCTTGAAGAGCTTTTGCCATCACTCGTCCAGCAAGCTTGAAATACTCGATCACTTTAGAAAACTGGCTACCATCAGAAGCATCTGTACTTGGTGGCCATGGGCGAGGGAACAATCCAAGAGGAGTATGTATGACATCCCTGCCTCCTGCAACATCGCCCAGCCCTGGTTTCTTGGTGTCTGAAATATTGTCAGTTTTTCTGTTTTTCTGTTCATCTCCATCAACGTCCACTGTGGGCATCCCTGATGAAGAATTAGACCTCCACATTCCCAGGCCAACTTTTTGTAGGTCATGACTTAAAAGAGTATAGAACTCTAGAGTGGGACCCAATCCAGTGCCAACCTCACCAAAATATTCTACTTCTAAGACGGCCTTTTGACTAGAATACATCTCCATAACTTTAACAGCAGAATCCAGAATCCGATTTCTGGAGACACGAACCTTCTGGCGCTGTAATCTCCCAACACGGACCTCTCTTTCGTTTGTCGAGCCATGACCATCAGCACCCTGTTGCTGCTGCAGCCGATGCAATGCACGAGACAGTCCAAAAGCTGTCGAATAGAAGTACTGCCTCCTTGTCTCAAAAGGAAACAAGAATGGGCATGCCTTTGTCAACTGGTAACACCATGAAGGAAGATTGCCACTACATAATGCTAGGGCATCCTGGATCTGCCGAGCCAATTTGGGAGTGAGCTTGCTATTGATGAATTCCTCAGAGAGAACCTTTGCTCCAGTTGTACTCAGCTCATCTAGATTAGAAATCTTCCCCACTGAGAAATTATCCGACAGTGCCAGGACTCGTAAGCGGGGTGCTAACTGATTCAAACCCTCCAATACACGTAACAAGGCCAATATGTTATAAGTAGGGTTAGCTTTTTCCATATCACATGGAAGCTCCCCTTGCAAGATGCTATCTAGAAGTGAAGTTTGATGCCACGGGGTGTCAGAGTTGGAGTTGGAAGCAAAACTGGCTTTGGCAGATTTTGACGGAGTAGAGATCAAACCTCCCGTTAAAGGTTTATCAATTTGGCTGTTGTCTGCCTTCTGATATGTGATGGTATAAAGGTCATTCCACACCCTACTTCCATCACTAGGTAGAAAATCAGAGCCATTATATCGGTCTTCATCATCCTCATCCAGAACAAGCTGGCGTTGGATGGCCTGATATATAGTCAATTGTCTATTAAGCTGCTTCCCGCCTGCAAAAAATAACAACTTAGCAGGAACATTTGAATTGCCAACTACAGAAAGTCCTCGGCGATCTCTGCCTCCTCTGACACCTCTTCCACTTGCGGATGCGAACCCAGCCATCGCAGCTGCAGTAAATGACATTCTACCCCTTGAACCAAATGAGCTCCCACTCCTAAAGTCAGTAGAATGCATGCCTCCAACAGTGGCAACTCTGTTGCTGGAACCAGATTGGTTATCACTTGTTGCAGAGACAAAAGTCCCATCTTCAGCTGAATCTCCCAAATTCACATCATGTACCTTCTCAGACATGCAAACGTGAAGGGGATCATCCTGCAGCACCAACGAAAGGTTCAAAATTCATCAGGAGACTAACATAATGTAATACAATTCAACACCATCCTCCCACACCGATATCCACACACACACATACAACAAAGCCAGGTAACCTGTTTAGACAAAACAGGTTTAAAACCCTATTAATAGAAGAGTTTGAGTTGTGGCAGATGAGGTGGCAGCCCAATATGGGTACATGTGTTACACCATATCACCGTACTTCCATGTGGTCAGTTACAGCCAATATATATATTGGTGGGGGGAGGGAAAAGGCTTGTTGTATAAGTGATTACAACCAAATATCCCTCTGCCACGTGGCCAAAAAATGTCAATTTCTCACCTTGTTTATTTGAAAAAAAATTAGAAAAAAAGATTCAGGAAAATTCAAATTACATTATTCATACGAAGAAATCCAATACAAGGTGGGGTATGGGCTTACATGATCAGGAGTGCTATACAAGTGGCTATTTCGGTGGGTCCCTTATCTGACAGATGGTCTTGAATTTTCACATCTGCCTTTAACATGGCAGAAAACACGTCACTGCAGGCTTCAAAAGCCCAGAGTGAAAGAATGGATTGGGTAATTCACCAACACAACGATGCCATCATTATTAGCTAATTCCCTGTGCATTTTCTACTCAGTTAACTGAGGTCAGATTCAACCATGTTTTGGATAACATCTGACAAGCAAGGAGATGTGGATCAATACAATGTTTGTTTGGTACATTAGTTCTCATCAATCAACTGTGGATCATTTTCCTTCTCTTTTCTCCCTTCTCTTATTATTCTCCTCAGCATCCTAAGAGTAAGAAGGAATAGCATTGACAGAAAATCATCCATAATCAGCTATATCTCTTTCCTTCTATCTATCTATCTACACACACACACTATTTATATTTTTAAACTCCACCTTTCTCACTCTACACACAGACAGACCACTATTTACATTTTTAAACCCTGCCTTTCTCACTCTTTCCCTTCTTTTTGAATTCTTTCCGCAAAACCTAACTTAAGTGACAGTATGAGATCCCTTTCAAAACATCAAGCAAAAAAATATTTCCCCAAAATAGTTTACTACCCCCAGACACCCTGGAATAGAAAAGCATTGCTAGTAACTGGGGATTCAACATCTAATGCTACAGTTAGGCTATCATGTTATAATTCTATATGACAGACATTATAGAGCAACTGTGTGGAGGAGGGGGGGGGGAGACGAGAATTACAAAACTTAACCATATTTTGTCAAACTAATTTACCAAAAAAAATCTTGTCAAACTAAGAAAAGCCAGAAAAAATCAAATGGTTGGACAGCATACCTCATCATGATCATCATCTTCATCCTCTGAGAGATCATCTTCCTCGATCACCAATGCATCATCAATCTCAACTGGAGAGATGTCCAACTCCTCATCCTACATAACATAGACACTGTCATTTTCTGCAATGCTACAATAGAACACAGACTTGTAGTATAAATATGTAAAAAGGTGACAAAATAGTGACAGGAGAAGAAGAAAGAGAGAGAGAAATTAAAAAGAAAATAATTCCCAGATGAAATATGAAAAAAAAAAAAAAATACATCAGCTGGAAATTTGCAATTGAGGTATTCTTGAAAACCATACAATTTTCTGGTATGACAAAAATAAATGTGCTTATTGATAAAAAAAAGTCACCCCATGTGCCAAAAAGTCATAAAAATTTCTCTTCCATCAGCAAGACACTAATAATCTAAAGTGTGGCATTCTCACAAGTCACAAGTTCTCTTGCAAAATAAACAGACGTTAAAATATCAGAGCATTAACAGCCCATATTTGACCCCTGGACAATACGATATGTACCATAAATACACATTGAAACAACCTGAAACTGCTTAAATATTGTACATTTGTAACTACTTTTTTAGAAGCCCTAAAATATACCTGATAATTAAGGGATGGTGATCAATGCCTAACAAAAGAAGATCAATAGTGAATTATAATATAAATTCAACAAGTAAAAAAGCATCTGACAACACTTAAATTCAATTTGTTTCTAATGTATTACCAACATTAACCCAAAAATTATCTAGACCTTAATTTGCAAAGATAAGTGACTTAATCGTTATTTTTCCAAACTATGGGAAATGAGAAATATTGCATTTGGTAGATCATAGATCCAAGAAATTGGCATAGTAATCATAAATTTATGAGCTTTTACCCCAAAAACACTAAAAATAAATATATTCTGAGCTGGAAACTGCTTTTTGCTAGTCCTACTAAGTTCACTGCTTTTGGGCCCCCAAATTTTAAAAAGCTCAATGAACATTTCATCGGCATTTTTTTTTTTTTGATAGATAAACGTTAATGGTTAATAAATTGTCCCTTGGATGTTTGATTGGGATCATTGTATTTTTTCTTTTTGTTAGTTATCCCTTGTTGTTTTGAGTTTTTGCTAGCATTTCTCATGCCGGCTGTATCTCTTTGCCCTTGGGTTAGCTAATAAATTACCTTCTCAAAAAAAAAAGTTAATGGTTAATTTATTAGTAGGTGAAGACAGGTTTTGAACCCAGGTCTGTGGTACAAAACCCACAGACTTTACCAACTTAGCAAGCTGGCATCTTCCATTTCATCTGCAATTTGATGTGAGATGAGTTTTAGAACAGCATTTTTCTGTCTAAAATAGACCAAGATGCCCAAAGGACACTAGGAACAAGGATGGTAGGGATTGAGAAAATAAGTTTTACAAGGCTTTAAAGTCCTCTGGTATACAGATAAACTGTAAAGTTCATGTGGAGCCAATAAGGATTGATAAGCAAGAAAAGAAATTCATGAAAAGAAGCCTCATTAAAGAAGTAAAGATCCTATACATCCCAACCTGTGTTATACATATTAGTTTCATTTTAATATACCTCAATGTGGAAAAAGTAAGCAAAAGTAAGCACTGAATCAATGCATATTTACCAAAATTATATCTGCACTTACGATCAATTATTGCATATGAATCAAAAGATTAGAACTTTTGCAACGTTTTTTGAATTTCTTAATTTCAGAAAATTTGTTTTCCAATTTAGAGATTATAGTATAAGGTAGCATTTGGATAAACTTATAATTGACTTTTAACTTAAAGAATAAGTTACTTATTTATAATTATAGGATTCGATCCATCAAAATTTTCGCATATGTCAATGGCTCAATTTATCTGGTAAGTTGTTGGATCCCAACTTAAAAATAAGTTGATTCTATACACTCTCCTACTTATGATTTATGCATAAGTAACTTTTAATTTGCAAACCAAACACAAAAAGCATAGGACTTATGACTTCTGGAATGCTAGAAGTCATAAGTTGTTAAAAAAAAGTTTATCCAAACACTACCTAAGCTTTTCTTGCTTTTGAAAGAATAAGTTTGCAAGTTTACTGCAGAGCCAAAAATAGCTCAAAAGATTTGTTAATTTGAGCTTTTCTAAAGTCTTTACAATTGCTACTATTTCTATATATGACTTTGTAGTTGTTATTAAGAATCTTACTTGTAGTGAGAGAGATTTTTACAATCCTGTCACTTTTCTGGTACACCAAAGTATTTCACATGTCAAAACTTGCTGATGCAGGAACTGTCAAGAGGAATGATAAACAAAGAAATAGAAGTTAACATCTAACAGTGAGTTATGAAAACACTGTGAGAATTAGGGGACAGAGTAACGGAATAGTGGGTGATTAATAGAAATATAGAAACAAAATTTTTCAAAAAATAAATCAGCAGCAATTTTCAGCTGTGGGATATTAGAGAAGAATATAACTGATTAAAAATAATCAGATAATGTGGAAATGGAATTGAGAGATTTAAGGAAGTTGGCTATAAGGTCATAGCAAAAATAAAAATAAAAATTTAGGTTTACAAATAAGATAACGAAAATTCAACAGCTAAATAAAATAAAATAGACATAGAAGAAGATGATGGGAAAGGATAAACCCCAGGAAGTCAGCACCACAGGAACTCTAGAAATCAAGCACCTTCAATAAGAGATTTGGAGTCTGCACCAAACCATATTACCAGAGAATGATGGTGTTTCACGTTACTTACTAGATAAAGCATTTATTTATTTATTTACATATAGGCATCCACACTTCTATCCTATAACATGTCTCCTTTTGTAAATCAAACTCTGTGGGAAACAGTAGGAAACATCATGTAATAAGGGCATTAATTTCCATCTGACGTAGAAGGGTATATTTGTCATTAAACGGTATAACCCGTGAAAATTTGTATTGCAAAGAGAATAAATAAAAATGTGTAGGAGCATGGTTTCAAAGATCAGATGATCCGGGATCGGATCAAACCCCTTTGGTTCGATCCAGGCCTTCAGATCGCGATACGTATAGGATCGTCTGATCTTAGCCCTAGATCGTCCAATCCGAGACTGGATCGTCCGATCCGAAACTGGATCGTTCCAGATCGGATGATCCAGGATTGGGATCGGCCGATCCTTCTACAGATTCTTTGGATCAGTGATCCAAGCTCCCAGATTAGATGATCCGGTTTCGGATTGCCCGATCCACAATCCAGTAGCCTGGATCATATCTTGAAGCCAACACATTAAAAACTGAAATTTTTTTGGGGGTTTCGCACAAAAACCTCCCAAACTCGTCGTGAACATCTCAAACTTAGACCTTATTGCTTCAAAAACATTCTTAACATCGTTGTGTTGAAATCTTGAAGATTTAAAGGATCGAAGGCCATTTTTTAGTGTTCTTCGCTGGTTTGCCTTAAATGTGTGTTTTTTTCATTTATTTTTCAAATTTCATTCTTTAAAAAAAAAATCAGTAGATTAGCACAAATAGATGCTAGATCTATTGATTTCAAGCATCAAAAATATGATTTGATCCATGCTTTGAAGATTTAAAGGCACTTTTGTTGAAAATGAAAAAAAAAATCCAAAAATTAGACATAAAATAAAATAAAATGATTTGGATGTGGTAAAGATGAAATGACCATGGATCTGTGGATTTGGGATCAAAACCCATTGATTCATAGTGTCAATCGAAATTTTTGAATTTTTTTTATTAATTATTCAATAATCCAAAAATTAAAAAATATATATTTTTAATTAAAAAAATGTAATTAGTTTATAAGTTCTACATTAATAATGTTCTAAAAATATATATTGATTCATGCCTTCATGGTGTTGATTGAAATTTTGAAATTTTTTTAATAATTATTTAATAATCCGAAAATAGAAAAAAATGTTTTTGAATAAAAAAAAATGTAATTAGTCTAAAGTTTTTTTTTTAAGTTCTACAATAATAACGTTCTAAAAAATACTTGGATTCGTGGTGTTAATTGAAAATTCATTTTTTAAACTTTTTAGTAATCCAAAAATAAAACTTATTTTTTAATTAAAAAAATGTAATTACTCTATAATTTTTTTAAAGTTCTATAATAATAATGTTCTAAAACCATATATTGAGTGGAAGTTTTGTGCGCCGTTGACGGAGAACAAGAAGAAAGTAAGATGCAATTTCTGCAATAATGAATATTCGGGTGGTGTGACTAGGCTTAAGCAATACCTTGCACGTGTAAAAAGTGAAATAAAACGGTGCATGCAAGTGCCAAAAGAAATTATGGAAATGATGAATCAACACCTTAGAAACAAAAGAATTGAAGAAGATTGAGGATAAGAAAAAGATCGAGTTTTATGAAGAAATGAGGGGATCTAGTAGGTATAATGAGGATGAGGATGAGGATGAGATCGAGCTTCTACAAGCAATGAGGGAGAGTAGAAAGACAGCCTACATGGATGAGTTGAGACAACGTTTAGTTTTTGGTGTTCCTAGTGGCAGTCAGCATATGTTTGGCGGTTCTAGTGGCTCTATGTTAGGAAGATATGGAAGCATGAGAGATAATCCCATTGATCTTGAGATGGAGGCTATACAAACACAAAAACAGTTGAAAAGGACTAGAGATACAGATGCAATAATGGCAGATACTGGCACTTACAGAAAATCTGGGCATAAGTAAAAGAGGTAAAAGGACATGTTTAACAAGAAGTCCTTTGAGGAAATGGGTCAAAGTATATGCAAGTGGATGGTGACTAATGGCATCTCATGGCATACATCAAAAGATGAATTATTTCAGTCTATGATGGATACCATTGCAGAACACGATCCTGGGATTAGAGCCCCCACACATTACCAGTTGAGTACTACATTTCTGAATCGAGAGGTTGAAATGTTGAAAAATTATATTCAAGGGTTACAGAAAAAATGGCCTAAGTATGGATGCACTATTATATGTGATGGGTGGACAATAAATATCAGAAAGCCATTGATTAATTTCATGATATATTCAAATCGCAATATGATATTCCACAAGTCAATGGACACCACAGGATATAAGAAGACGAAGAAATACATATTCAAGCTTATGGATAACGTGATTGATGAGATTGGGGAGAGTCATGTTGTCCAGATTGTGACGGACAATGAAACAAGTTTCAAGGCAGCAAGAAAGATGTTGATGAATAAGAATGAACATCTTTATTAGACTCCATGTGTTGCTCACTGTATTGATTTGATGTTGGAGGATATTAAGAAACTAAAAGGAATACACGAGATAATTGCAAAAGGGAGGGTTATAACCACTATTATTTACAATAGTACCCAAGCAGTGAATATTTTGAGGTCATATACAAAGGACATGACTTACTCCATCCTGAGATTACTATATTTGCCACAGAACACGTAGCATTGGAGAGCCTTGTCAGGTACAAAGCTCAATTGCATAAATGTTTCATTGATTCTAGATTCTTGTCTGCCTTGGGCATTGAAAAAAAAAAAAAAAAAACGTATGGTAGAACAAGTTTCTGATATAGTCATCACACATGGGTTTTAGAATAAGGTAGATGAATTATGCAAAGCGATGGGGCCTTTAGTACATGTGCTAAAAATTGTAGACCAAGATAAAAAGCCCACAATGGCAATTATATATGAGGCAATTGATAGAGCAAAGGAGTCCATCAGAGACAAACTACCACACGGTTACAATAAGTATTGGGAATGCATTGATGCATTGTTACAATGTATTAGTTTTGATAAAAATTCTTTGATGCTTGTGTGGCAGTCTATTTTTTAAATCATGCAATGCAATATAGCAAGGGACTCTCAACTCATTATGAGTTAAGACTTGGCGTAAAGAATTCAATTAAAAGATTGGAACCTAATTTAATCAAGTAGGAAAAATGTATTAAGACAAATAATATTATATTTTATTTATATGATTATATTTGTGAGTTAACTGATTTCATTTTTAACCTAATGAATGTAGTTATAAGATTTCATAGATATCAATAGAGAGTTTGGCTTGAAGCTGGCTCAGCGCACTTGATAGACATGTCTTCCAGGTTTTGTTTATATAATTATATAATACAACATTTATAAAGAATTAGGTTTATGTGAAATTCTAATAACTTTATACTTTTTGTACTACACAGCCGACTCGTGGGATTTCTATGGAGATGATGCACTCGAGCTAAGAAACATTGCAATCAAAATCCTCAACCAGACCTGCTCCTCTTCAAGATGTGAGAAGAATTGGAGCGCGTTTAATTTCATACACTAAGAAAAAGGAATCGGTTGAAAATAAAAAACCTTCACAAACTAGTCTATGTTCATTACAATATCTGATTGAAAATGAAAAACGTGAAGAATAACATATCTAGGGATGATGATTATTACAACCCAATTGACTTGAACCACATATTTGAAGATGACGCACTGGAGCCTTGGACTTGTGAGTTGGAGGGTCCACTGCTTGATGACCAAAAAAATGACTGACTTGAAGAGGCATTGACAAAAGAGAAGGACAAACATGATACTGTTGCTATGCATTCTAGTTTCAAGCATTATGATGATGATGATGATGACCTATATGCAAAGACTCATGCCATATTCTATACACATGATGTTTATGCAGGTGAGAATACGACTAGAGATGATGTAGCAGGTGTGAGTGGCAGTGGTACTGTAGAAGGGAAAGGGATTGTTACTAGAGCGACTGGATTTGATGCGGATGGTGGTAATGGTGGTGGTAGTGGTGGTGGTGTTGGTGTTGGTGTTGGTGCTGGTGATCCGAGTGTTGCTGGTGGATCTTCGACTCTGTGTGGATTTACAGAGTATGATTCCAAATTTATATCTACACAGGATACTAATCATGGCATTTGATCTCCACCGACTTAGCGTCATCGATCCAGTGGTTCTACTTATAGTAAGTGATAGCGACATGGTCATGGATACACTGATGATGTGGAGGAACGATTGTGTTCCATGGATGTGAGTGGTATTGGATCATTCTCACATGATGGTAGACACCATCACTCCTATGATCAGCAGGGGCATGTTGATGAGTCGAGCTCTACTAGCCAGTATCGTCCACGACCATACATAGATTTCTTTCCACCATCGATGTAGTTTGGTGAGCATGATGGCAAGTCCAACTCTGGCAGTGGTAGTCAGTCTTATCCACTATAGTTTATGAATTTTTTCCTACCATCAATGCAATTGAGAGAGAACATTGGCGACTTGAGCCAGTATTATGTACCATAACCATTTTTTAATTTTTTTCCCACCTTAAATGCAGTTTGGAGGGAATGTTGGTGAGTCAAGCTCTAGCCAATCTTATCCACCACCAAGTCCACCACAAATGCAATTTGGATTTAGAGAGCATGGTGTCCCTATTCCTCAGATACATTCACCATATCCAATAATTGTTCCATCATCAGATTTATCTGTAGCGTTTGGCCCTGGAGCTACAGAGCCAGAGTCAAGTTCTACAAGCAGTCGTAGCCATCGACATCGTCGACATCATGATGTTCCAATTCCAGATCCAATTCCTCTTCCTTCACCTACAAAGTGGGATGAGCCTCGGCCTGTTCAAGAACACAATTTTGGAGACTTTATGAGCTTTTGCTTCAATCCCAATGAGCCACGTGCAATGTCATCTCCATACGTGCATGAGTATTGCCAAGATTCTACTGATAATTATGTTCCTGATCCAGTGCAGCGTTCATGGTGGAAGTGGTGATACCATACTAGGTATGTTTATGTTTTTTATCATTATTTGTTTATTATTATGTATTGTTTGATTTTTATGAACTAGAAGTAATCATATTGAATGTTTTCTTATGAAATATACAACCTTCATCTTTATACATACTCATAATAGTGTTTATTCATATATAATGCACCTAGGATACCCAAAATTAAGTTTTTTCATTCAAACTTTTCATAAAAAGCATCATAAGAATATTAGAAAATTTTAGGAACTTTTTCATAATTTTTTGGCTTTGGATCGGGTTCAAACCTAACAATCCACGATCCGATCCCAGATCGGTTTTGGGCCTGAACAATCCAGTCCACCGATTCGATCTTTGAAACCATTTGTAGGAAAGAGAGAGAGAAAGAGAGATCTCCCATACATGTTCTCTTTCTTCTTCTCCACCCCTTTGTTGTTCACTCCTCTCTTCCAAACCCTCAAATCCCTAGATCTACTCATATACTAACAACACCAATTTGGTATCACAGCACAGCAACTGGAAGAACTTAGAAAACTGAGGAGCCATCACTGATGCTAGATGCCAGCAAACTGTATGGATGGCTATAGTGACCAAGGTGGAAGAAAGTAGATCATGTTAAGAGTATGATTAAAGGTACTTTTTGGCTATTTTTTGGAATTTTCTAAAGTTGACAAGCATTTTTTTATAATATTTTTCCTTTTTAGAAAATCGAAAAACCCAGAATTCAAACAAATGATTGATACTTGGCTGTGGAGGTTTTTTTATGTGATGGTACAGTAGATCCCAGTCCACTTCAGATCCTCTCGAGCAGATGCTTAAGAGAATTTCTCAAACAGATGGGAGAGCGGGCCATGTTGCGGAACAACAACAACAAACAGCCTTATCCCAACTATTTGGGGTCGGCTACATGAATCCTGTTCCGTCATTTCGCTCTGTTTAGGGCCTTATCTGCCATTAAATTACAAGCTGCCATGCCCCTCTTTACTACCTCCACCTTGGTCAATTTTGGCCTTCCTCTAGTCCTTTTAGCACCTTCAACTTGTATTGTCTCACTTCACCTCACTGGTGCAGTCATTGGTCTTTGTTGCACATGCCTAAACCATCTCAATTGACTTTCCCTCATTTTATCGCCTATTGGCACTACCCCTAAACTCCCACAAATGAATTCATTCCTAATTTTATCCTTTCTAGTCTTGCCACTCATCCATCTCAGCATC
>JAOXJP010000012.1:13208679-13234907 GCA_025762735.1 Platanus orientalis | reverse complement strand
TATCGCCCTTATTCTTGTATATAGGGACCATAATACTTTTCCTCCACTCAGACCTGAGATTTTTTCAATTTTTTTTCACAAAATCCTTCGAAAAACATGTTTTTAATTCCACAAAAGATTCTGGAAAAATACTCAGAAAATAGTAGAAATCAATCATCACCAAACCATGGAATCGTAGAAGTCTTAATGGTCATACGGACCTGCTGATGTCAGCATACAGACGACCCTGGTTTCTGACACCCTGCGTTATTCTTCAATCGGCGATCAATTTCTTGAGGCTCTGATACCAAGTTGTTTTATGTAGCTCAAGTTTTCTATGATTAGGGTTAGAAGAAGAAGGAATATTTATATAGACTTCTATGATTAGAGTTAGAAGAAGGAATAGAATTCTGCAAACTCAAAGAGAAGAGAAAGGAGATGTGAAATCATGTGAGAGAGCTTAAGTACTCTCCATATCAAAATATTTATATTAAGTGTGGTCTACCATATAGTGAACAATATACAATATATGTACAAATATATAAGTTCCCCAATATACCCTCAACAATACATAGACTTCTTCAAACTCAAAGTGCCTCAACCAAGTAAGAAAGAAGCTAAGAAGCATAAGGGCATGACTAGCTAGAATTTAATATTTTTTTTAAGAGCTAACAAAACGAATTTTATTGAAAATAAAAGGCAAACAGCACAAAACAAGGCTTCACCCAGAAGGTAAAACAATAAGGAACAAAAACCAACAAAACAAAGACCAAGGTTATAACTCCTTACACCATATGGAACACCAGTCTCCATCCACAAAATCTGCCATAATCGAACTCCAATCAAACAGAGCCCAATAGATGGACAAAAGCACCTCCTCCTTACTCCTAGTCTTGTTGTCAAAAATTCTCCGATTCTTTTTTTTTTCCACAAACCCCAACAAATGGCCCCCGGAAGGGACTCCCAAACGATGGAAGGCAACACCTCCAAGTCCAGAATACACCATCCCGATATCAACTCATGAAAGTGGCAAAGAAAAGACTAAGAATCTTAAGGTAAGCAAGAAAAAAGCCCCAAACCAAAGTCATCATGTCATAATGCACAAACAAGTGATCCACCGATTCCTCCTCCTTCATGCAAAGGATAAAATCATTAATCCAATTTGCTTCACAAGGAAGCCGGTTTTTTTCACAAAAAAGCAAAAGCAAAAAAAAAATTTAATTTAAAAAACCATCGACAAGGAGTAACAGCGTTCTCATGTTAGCCAGGTCAAATTGCTGCTAAAGAATCCCTTTGCTATACGAGAGAAGATGCTAGAAGGGGCATTTCGGTCTTTCAACCACAATTCAAATATCAGGGGCCAAATATGATAACAACAAAAAAATAGAGGGATAAAAAAGCCCATCACAACTCTTCATCCTATTGAGCCAGACATGGTTTGTAGAAGGGCTTAAATTGCATAGGTCCAACCGAAAATACCAACCAACTTGGCCCCTCAATCCAGGTAATTGACCAAGATATGCTAAAAAAAAATTCTTATCATCCTCATAAACCATTGAGGAGTTGCAGAAGGAGGGGTTTAAGATAGGGGATGAAAGGTACAGGAAAGAAGGTAGCAAGTAGGCTTATATGGAGCAAATGGACGGGGTAAAGGATCAGAAGGACAAGCTAAAGAGGATGATGAAGTCTGGAACTTTTCATGATTATGGACCAACTGAGAGATCTTTGTTTGAATTGTTTTTGATAGAGGTTGAGGAGGTTAATTCAAGATGGGTTGGTCCTTGGTGTGTAAGAGGAGACTTTATTAAGGTTAGATTCCCAAATGAAAGAAGTGGGGGGACAACAAGATCTAGGCGGATGGAAGTTTTTGTGATTTCATGTATCAACAAAAGGGAGATATCCCAATCCAAGGGGCCAACTTCACCTTGGCAAACTCCCACTCCAATGAGGAACCAGTGAATTCTCGTTTCAACCCTCTATCACCCAAATCCCAATCAAGCTGTGGATCATTTTCAGACCTCAAGAGACTTAAATGATGCTTTTTTTTTTCCATTCTATCTCACTACCCTTTTGGGACCAACTTGGGACCGTATCCTAATCATAATTATCCCCTCCCCCCCCAAAAAAACCATATCCTTATCATTCTTAAAAGCAAATTCATAAAGTCAAAGCCAAAACCTTATATTTCAAAATATGTGTCCCAAGCAAGAAGGTTTTCAAGATATGATTTGGGAATGGAGAAATGCTTGTGACCTAGTGGTAGACCAGGTAAAAGGTTTTGTTTGAAATTAAAGAGCATAAAAAATAAATTAAAGGTTTGAAACAGAGAAGCTTTTAAAGAGTAGAAAAGGATTTGTTTATAGAAGAAATTTTAGAATGGAAAAAAAAAAACAAAGAGGGTTCCAGAATTTTGGAGGAGAAACGAGAGATATGTAGGTTAAAGGAAGAGTGAGGAAAGGTTGGGAAATGAATGAAATAGTGGAAGGAGCTTTGAAGAGTTAAGTGGTTAAAAGAGGAGCGACAACACTAACTTTTTCAACAGAATAGCCAATTGTAGAAGAATCATTAACTCTATTTGAAAAATCAGAGTGAGGACTTAGTGGAAGATATGAAGATAGTCGAAGATAGTCAAAAACAAAGCAGTGGAGTTATTTAGATATTTGTACAGGGAACAGAATTGAAGACCACAGTTGGAAGGTTTGGAGTTTAGTAGAATCTCATATTTGATGCAGGTCAACCTGGCACTGATAAGCTGCAGATAATGGGCCCAAAAGGAAATAGGACTGATATAGATATGTATAAAACAGAAACCAGATATGGAGTTGTCAAGAAAGAATTAGGTCAAGGACTACGGTCACAGATTGGTCAAACAGGATCAGGTATGGGCTATACTCAGGTCAACAGATTCAGTAGTCTGGCTCATCACTTAGACAGGGACAGGGACAGGGACTAATATAGGAGCTCATGGATTCCACAACAGGGTAAGTTTTAGAGCCAGGCTTAAAGACTGAAACAGTAGGGTTATGGTGTATTATAGGGGACTGTAGATTAAAACTAAAACAGGGGAAGACATAACAAAATGTGACATCGTCTTCAGTGTGACATGTATCCCAAAAAAGTAGAAATCATTCACAGAATTGTGAAAATCACCCACCAATTTTTTTTTCATTTTTTAAAGGCACGTGTTGCACTGCAGAAAGGAATTCAGGGACTGAAACAGCAAACTAAAAGGTTGCTGGGTAGGGGTTGGTCAGATACTGATTAGGATTATTTGCGGGTATAAAAGGGTTGATTGAAAATAGCATCAGATTCATACTGGTTTCAGGAAGGTTGATATCCTCTGCGACATGAATATTTACACTGGACTGGAGCCACCATTCATGGAGTGCCGTGTGGCGACAAGTACTGACAATGAGAGTGGGGCCCACACACTTTGTCAGTACTTGACGCCACACAGCGCCCCATGAATGGTGGCTCCAGCCCGGCGCAAGTATTCAGCGTCACAGAGGATATCATCCTGTTTCAGGACTAATTCAGGGATAAAGACAGCAGATTTTGGCTCTGAGTCAGCCAGTCAGGCCTATAACAGGGACTATAATAGGACTACACCACTGTGGACTTTGAAAGAGACAACAAACTGAAAATTTGAAATAGGATAAGCAGCAGAATGGTCCATGCCTTGAAAACAGCAAGGTGACTGTATTTTCTGGTAGATATTTCATCACAACAGTGAATGATAATTCTGGATAGGTGATGGGCTTTGATGGAGGCTAACTCTGGGTATGTATGAGTCCGTTTTGATCTTAAGAGGCAGATGAAAGAGGGCCAGAACAAACCCTGAATACAATGACTATCAGTTTAGACAGATACAAACAGAGGTTTGTTTGCGGGGGCTTCTATAGAACAGAAACACAAATGGTAAAAGGTAGGAGTCAGAGGTTTATAGCAAGAAAGTGGGAATAGGATTCAGTAGCAGGTCTAAACACTCTCAGGTCTTGAAAAACAGACCCAAGACAGCAAGGGACAATCTTTCCCTACTGGCCACAGGGTGAAATTCTCTTGGGGATTTGATTTCAACTGCTAAACTCAATGAGAAAAGGGGATAAGAAGGTGCCGCAGGGATTAGTTGGGTTAGGGTATGAGTTTCATTTAAAGAAAACAACAGGTAACTTGAAATAGGAGTAGCCGCAGGTTAGGGATTTAGTTCTCTAAGGTATTTTAGTGGTAAACAGCAAAGATGGGGCTTGGGGAAAAGTTCTACAGGATGTGGGTTTCAAGATGCTGTCCAGGAACAGTTTTTTATGGGTTCTTGGACCTGTTTTTTCAATGGAGAAAATTATAGAACAGAGGCAACAAGATGTAGAAGAAGAAAGAATAAAGAGATAGATAAGTGAAGTACCTGATTGTGGAGAAATCCCTACCCACGATCCTAGGTAGATCACACCTAAGTTCAAGTTTAGGCACAAGAAACTTGAAAAGAAACACCCCAAATCATGAATGCAAAAGCCTGAAAAGTTTTATTCATTCCATCATAAAGAATCATAATGAATACTTGTCTAGTAGCCCTCTTATAGACTCAAAATTCATAAAAAAGGAAACTTCAATATTTAGAAACCTAGACATAATGGACTCTAAACTAAAGACTCTAAAAAAACTTTCTAAAAGAAAAACTAGCCCAAAACATGGGCACTACCTAATACCGTCAACCACTCTTTATTCAATTACATAAGACTCAAAAATACCCAAAAACATTAATCAAAATGACATTTATATCCTAACCTCTAATAAAGCATAAAACATTAACAATAAAATAACTCTAAAAAATGCCTCTAATCATAAACTAAGGACTCCACTGATGTGACAAAGAAAGTCTTCCATAGATCTCCTGGTGTTGACTCCACCAAGCCATGTGCGGGTCCCACTTGGTCTTCAATGTCCGCATCATATATTTATTTACTTATTTAAAAATCCGTGCCCATAAAACTTATAATTGCACTTTAGGCATGTGGAATGCCTTGCACCATGCCATTTAAGAACACTATACATACATACATACATAACTATATATGTGTGTGTGTGTGTGTGTAATCCCTATGCATTTATATTTAACCCAACTTTCAAAAACAGTTAACACAGTGTTGGTAATAAAGTTTTACCATACAAACTGAAAGTTGAATTAAGGGAACCATTAGTTGTCATATAAGGGGAAGTGAAGAAAACACAGTATCATTGACTCCAAGCAAGCAAAGGCATCAGTAGAACCAAAGCAAATAAGAAAGTAGGATCATTATTACAAACATCGGAAAATGAAATGGGGAAAAGAATCCAGTATGAACCTATCAATCACTGTAACATATCTGGTTCCAAAATAAAAGTACGATACCTCAGAACTAGAGTCCCCATGTGTAGGTTTCATTTGTGCATCTTTCTCTGAAGCTGCTCTTCTACGAGCAGCATTTCTTGTTTGAGGTCCTCTTGCCTCATCTAAAGCTGGTTTCAGAACAGCTTTTCCCTTTCCTTTCAAAGCGCAATTTCGCTCTTGTGGAGGTACTTCTCTAGCTGCACCTCCTATGGTAACTGATGATCTAGATCTAGTTGAATGACGACGAGTGAAAGAAGCAGGACCAGATGCAGAAGGTGATGAAGCACCAGCCCCTGTGGGTGTGGTCCCAGGCTCAGAGTTTCCTGAAGGTGCTGAAGGTTTCTGACCAGATTCACCTCTCTGAACTCGTGGCCAAAGAAATTCTTCAACAGCTGCTAAACTTGCCAAAGGATCGATGAGTACAACATTTGAAGAATAATCACGAAGTGATTTTTCTCCTTGGGCTCTACAGAGACGCAGCTTAAATGGCTGAGATAACACACTGAGTCCGGAAGATAGACGTGCATTTCCACTAGATGACCTAGATGCATGGCTCAGTACAACTGGAAACCGCTCCAAGGAGGATAAAGCATTTTGAAGCTTCTGAACCAAGACAGTCATAGGAGCTCCATTCCCTTCATCAACACCGGCAGGGAGGGCAACGGCAGCGAATGACTTAAATCTTCCAAGAGCTTGTTGTCGAAGCTTCAATCGGTTAGCTTCAGATGTTCTCTCCTTGGAAAAAGTTCCACAAGAAAAATAGTTCAGCAAGGCAGCAACAACTCCACTACCAATAAACTCAAAAGTGGAAACACCGTCTCCTTTGCTCAGTTCTGCCAGCATCTCAGAAATTACCCCAGTCAAGTGCTCCTCAGTATTTGCAGAAAGATCAGCAAGCCGAGGTCCAGAAGCTTTTAATTTTCCCTTTGATTTGGTCTTTTGATCGTCAACACTAGCATTCAACTTCATGCAAAGATTCTTCAAATGTAGAAGATCATCAGTCACTCCATCTTCAGCTGCTTTGGTGTCTGCAGGGAAATACTTACTTTTGAAAGCTTTAGCACAATCACTGACTGCCATGCGAAGACTAGAATTAGTAGTTGGAATTTCTGCTGAAGCTGGGGATGAACCAATACTTCCAGGAACTGCACTTTTTGATTCTTCCAAAGAACTTCCATCAAGATTTGAGCAACCACTGGGCCGTCGATAACGCCTAGAACGTGATGGTGTTGCAGATACAAAGTCATTATCCTTTTCAATGGAAGATGCTTGTGCAGTAACTGTATTCAAAGAATCTGTTGATATAAGTATGTCTACAGCATGTACCACCCCTTCTCTCACAAACATCTTGGAGAATGTTCCAGGAAGCTTTTCCATGAGAATCTCCGCTATCTGAAGGGCAGGAATTAACACTTGCGGATCTTTCCATGCTAAGACACCAGCTAAGAAACTGGCAGGTCAAACCATAAATACTTAAGAAAAAAATCATTTGAGAGATCGATCCATCAATGGTGCAACACAACATTATAATGCAAACAAAAAATAGCTTAAATACCTTGATATGTTTGTTACACTTAATAAAGACTGAATCATGTCTGCTGTACTAAAATACATTAATTTCCCAATAACTGACAGACATTTATGACGAACTGGACTGTTTACACTGGATCCATATATCTGCTTCACAATAAAAAATAGGATCTTCATTACTTATCAATTCAAGAAAGTTAAGGAGTAGATACCAACCAAGTGCATAGGAACACTAACCTGTATTAAAACGGAAAGGAGGTCCATTCCAAATTGCTGCAGAAGCTCAGGTTGATCATGCAATAATTTCTCACGAGCTGAAACTTCACGAACAGTTCCATTTGCATCTTCTTGTTTTCCGGAACTGCAAGCAGGAGACTTCTTTCCAACTGATCCTTTCACTAGAAAACTAGAGCAGGTCGGAATAGAAATGGTTCCTTGTGGCAGAGGGGGGAGAAGCTCATCCGCAAGGTTCACAATCTCGAAAATCTAAACCATGGAATGAAAGCCAGCATTTCAGACCTCATAAAATAAAAATGTTTGAGAGTTTATAAGACTAATCTACACCTTAAATCTTCTGCAAAAAATACCTTTTTCCAACACAAATGTACACATTAAAAATTCTTATCAGACAAAAGCCCACATTGCTGAGCAAGGATATCCATGCCAAGGAGCTATTATCAAAGAACCAGAGTATTTTGCACCACCAGACTGTACCTAATCCCCACCTTGATTCTGCAATTCAGAGGCAAATCGTTTTTTCTTTCTTCTTCTTCTTCTTCTGTCTTTTTTTTTTTTTTTTTTTTTTTTTTTGAAAGATGGCCATTTTCTTAAGAGAAGAGGAAAGACAAAACAGAAAAAGCAAAACAATTCACCAGGCAGGAAAAAAAAACAAAAGAAAGAGAAACAACTGAAAAAATGAAGAAAAGAAACAACAAAAGGTACACAAACTTACAGCCCCTAAAAGATGTACCAAGTTGACTCATCAAAGTCTTTTCTAATAGAGACCCAATCAAGAAGACTATTGTAAACCAAGGCAAGCAAACCTTCCAAAGCTGTATGCTTATCCTTGAAAACCCTCCTAATCCTTTCCATCCACACAGCCCAGCAGAGAGCCCCCACAAGAAAACACCATAAAAGAAATAGGATCCTTCTTGGAATCTCACTCCAATAAAGTTGCGAAAGGGGTTCTCTCATTTCGTTTTTTTTTTTTTTTTTTTATGAATGGGTTCTCTCCTAAGTTGCACTCCAACAGTGAACTCTCTCTCTCTCTCTCTCTCTCTCTCTCTCTCTCTATAAATATATATATATACAGTTTTGGTTGCCATTGAGAGAGAAATTGCAGAAGCTGTAGTAGCTCCTAAGGTACTATCACTCTGTTGGCGCCTTGATTAAGCGGTAAGAGTGAATGCTGCAACTTCCTCATATAAAAACAACAACAATAATAATAACAATTCAATTTCTTCAGACCTTTCAAAACAGGTTTCATTAATTAATATGAAGCAATTGGATCAGCACAGATTCAACTACAGCAAAAGTCATGGACTTATTCATGGTGAAAAAAATGGAAGCCGGTTAAAACTATCAAAGAATACAAGATTATTTTTTGTAAATAGATAAATGGATCAAACAGAACCAAGCTGAGTTCCATAAAGTTGAATGAGTGAATGAGTTAAAAGTTGTCTACTTCTAACCTGTATGAAGCATTGACATCTTCAGAATTGTTATGCATGTGCACACTACAATATGAGCACGTGCACTGAAGTAATGTACAACACACACAGAGTACAAGTAAGTCGTGTCACATGGAAAGAAGTAAAAAGTTTCATCATTAATTTTTTGTTATCTTTTTCCAGCTAAAATGAGTGATCAATTGCAAAAACTTACATGGTTTGAAATAATAGTTATACCATTCATGAATCTTTTTTAAATGCACACCAATGCAGAAGCCAGCAATAATATGCAGAAAACAATAACTAGCAAAAGAAGCATCATGTACCTGTTCTGGTGGTCTAGTTAATGCAGGTGAAACAGAAATGCTTGCTACTAGACCAAAACCTGAAAGAATATCTTTGAGAATGCCACTGATCCCAAGGAGAATGAGAGTTTTGGCTCCCAAAGGGGACCCACTTGCACATGTTGATAGAAGACGGATTAAACCCTGCACAGCTTAGAAGTCAATCTGGCCCCAAGATATGTGAGCATTTAATAGAAAATTGTGCACTTGAAAATACCGTGTATGTAGGAGTGCTAAGGGATGCCTGACCCCCCCCTGAATTACTAATGGAAATAAGAGAGGCAGCTTGTGCGACTAGTCCATGATTGCAGAGTTCATCTAATTTCTCAGGAGACGATGCAAATGCCTCAGCAATTCGAGTCAAGCAAACAGAAGCATGCTCTAAAACCTGCCAAAACAAACAATTCATAAGAAGAAGAAGAAACAAGACCAACAAGAAAAAGGTAATTCATGCTTTGCACAGTGAAACTTTAAAATGATGATCTAACCTTTGAATCGTGATACTGAAGAAGGTTTGTTAGCAGAGGTACTGCTTCCATCACAAAGTCGGCTGCATCTGAAGGGAGTTTCTTACACATATTTGCAGCAGTAGATAATGCCACTCGCTGAAATATGGCATTAGAAAGAGTATATTTTTATCAATCAGACTTCAAAAGGCAGAAAAGTAATCTCTCTCTTAATAAATGAAACTAGCTTAACACTAGAAAAAAAAAATTACGAAACTAGTTACCTGAACTCCTGTGGAGAAAAAGTCAAGATATGATAGCACTGCCATAAGTGCACCAGCTCGCAAACAGGCAGTCGGGTGTTCTTGCGATATCTTCTTAAGAGCTTGCAGAGACTGCATGTGCCATAATAAAGGTAAATATGAGAATACTAGACTCCATGACTATTGTTCCATTAGAAAAAAGGCACCTGGGTTGGGGGGGGGGTTTGTCAATTACCCAACTAAGAACTAACAAATTTGCATTTTCAAACAGGTATGATATTTCAGCCTTGGATGGCTACTGTTATTCCTTTTCCTCATAAAGCTATTTGGAAATGGGGCAGTGGTAGATTGGGAGCTAGGAGATAAGTTTTTTTGGTTAGTTTGATGCATGGGGTGTTATGGGGATTATGAAAAGAATTCAACATGAGAATTTTCAAAGATAAAAAGAGGGGTCCCAAGGAAGTGATTGACACCATCTTAAGAGAGGTTGGCTCTTGGTTAATGGTGACCCAAGAGTTTACAAATATCTCTTTGAATGTATTTCTGAGGGATTGGCTGTCTTGTTCATTCATCCTAGCTCATTAGAAAAGGGTATTAGTGAGAAAGTGGGAGCTGCATCCTGAAGGCAAGTTGAAACTCAACTTTGATGGGTCTTCATTGGAAAATCTAGCTCCCGCTGGATTTGGCTGTATTCTTGGAGATGATGCTAGCAATGTTCTCCTTGTTATTAGTGGGCCCTTGGGATGTAGTTATTCAACCAAGCCAGAGCTTCATGGTTTGTGCCTCCGTGAATTACAAGCATTGGGATCTCGAGGGAGATCAGTGGAAGGGGATTCGGTAGTAGTGATTAGTTGAGGGCTTGGAAGAGGAGTTGGGCTTTGACAGCATGCACACTATATTCATGAAATCAGATATCTTGTGTTGAAGTTAGAGATATCTCTCCGACATAACCCAATGAAGTAAAATGAAGTGGCCAATAAGCTTGCCAGATGGGGCATTGGGTTACCGGATATATTTAAAGGAAGTTTTTTTTCGGTAGAGGGCTCTCTTCAAAGATAGGGTTAGGGAGGCATTTCGTAGTCCTCTGCCCATCAATCCGCCTTTTTCAATCTAAAACATTCCGGAATAGAATGAAGAATTTCTGTCACATCAAATCAAAGAAAGAAGGAATAGAAGAGTGGTTCCACTTCTTTCTGGAATCCAGAGTTCACTTCTCTATCCCGTCTTCCCATCACAGAAACTACTTCTAACTATTCTACTTGATTCGCCCATTTCAAGCTATCTTTCCATTTTACTCAATTACCTACGAGCAGCAGTTCTTTGAGTGAACAAACCAAGCCAATAGTATGGCACAAAAGCAAAGGCACATATTTTGCTAAGTGGAATTGGGTTAACATTATTAGAAGGGGTTAGTCCTTGTAGTGTTGTTGCGCTGGGTTGTATTGGGGATGCCTCATCCCCTTCTCTTCCCTTTCCCTCTTAACAAATTTGCATTTTCAAAAAAAAAAAAATTGTCCAGGGAAGGGGGAGCTTTCCAGGTTGTTAATCTTAGTTGTTTGTGCGTTTGTGAGCTTGTAATATTGTACATATTGTTTCGTTTTGATCAATAAAATTTGCTGTTATGCATCATAAAAAATCAAGCTACCCTCCATAGGTGGCTTTCTTTATTTGGAATGCTTACAGGTTGGAGTTTTGGTAAACAAATGTTCCTTGTGTTGTACGGACTATGAAGAAGGAAAGTGTGGATCACCTGTTTGTGCATTGTTTGAACGTCCATGAAATATAGAACTTCTTCCTTACTTGGATGGGTGTTTCTTGGGCATTTCCTTCAGCTTTTAAAGGTCATATATCCAGTGGCAGATAGTTTGCTCAAAAAGAGGGCTCAAAGGAATCTGGAATATCCTCCAGGGTGCCCTTTGTTGGGGTTGGGGCATTTGGAAGGAAAGAAATGGCAAATTATTGGAGGATCAGGTTAATGATCAAAAGAGTATTTATGTCTCGGTTTTGAGTACCCTCTTCATGTGGTATTCTCTGAAAAATGATTTTGATGAGGTTTATTGGTTTTCCTTATGGAGCAAAGAAGATTGACCTTTTGTTAGGGTGTTTTTCCTCGTGATTGTTTCTCTTGTTTTGTGTGTTGTTTTCTCTTTCTGTTTTGTTTGGTACCTTTTTCCGGGTGAACCATGTATCTGTTCCTCTTGTTGAATGAGAATTGTTATCTTTAGAAGAAAAAAAGCACGTGTGATTTTGGAATTAGGACTGGAACTCTGTAGATAACACTGATTTTAGTTTTCATTTGTTTCCTTTCTTATGTTATGGGTTTGTATATGAACTCGCATTTCTCTAAGTATTGTGTAATTTTTAGAAAAAAATTAAAAGGAACAATAGGAAAGGGTGTAAATTTCACTTGGAAATGTTAAAACAAAGAGTCACCTGTTCCGCCAAGTCCATGTACTCGATAGTGAGCAGCCGTGCACAGAAGCATGAAACCGCACCATAGTGAACAACAGCAGCACAGGATGAAGGAAGCACATCGCAGAGGTGGGTAAGTGCCCTGGCGGCAAGTAGCATGATATCAGCATTACTCTCGTGGTTAAGCAGTCCCACAAGAACAGGCACAAAGGAGTCAACTGAAAATGTGCTAAGCGATTCCTCAGTGCCAATAGAGAGCATATCGCAGAGTTGTGTTAGGGCCTCAACCTGACGCCCTTCTTCCCCGTCTGCTCGCAACCCAGACAATATCTTCTTCAGCCGCCCACTCTGCTGAGACGACGATGCCGCTGCCATGGCAGACGATGGCAGTAGATCGTCAAGCCCAACCCCG
Source organism: Platanus orientalis (assembly GCA_025762735.1). Taxonomy (NCBI): domain Eukaryota; kingdom Viridiplantae; phylum Streptophyta; class Magnoliopsida; order Proteales; family Platanaceae; genus Platanus; species Platanus orientalis. The sequence goes on along the minus strand of JAOXJP010000012.1, from coordinate 13,222,489 downwards.
AGCTTCCGAAGAAGCCCTTGGAGAGCGCTGCTGGCAGATGTCAGATTTTGATGTAAAATCCCTTCACCGCCCTCACTGTCATTATCATCATCAACCCCACAGCCACCACCATCGATACTCAACCCTAAGCTCCTCTCGATGTCCCTATCTCTATCTCTATCCCTATCCCTAACCCTAATTTCAGGCTCCTTCTGTTTTCCTTTCTCAGATTCCTTCTCCCTCTCCGAACCCTGATTCTTCCCACGCCTGCCTCCAGATTCACGGCGGGCAGCAGACCCAGACGATTCGGTGGTGGAATCCATGGGAACAGCCGAGACCAATGAGTCCTGGGACCGTGAATTCTGTCGGGAACGTGTGGAGATTGTTGAAACGGAAGGAACCGACGATGACGATGCAGAAACACGAGCTCTCTTGCTCGAACGGGTTGTTGGTTGAGATGAAGGGGCTGCTGAGGAGGCCTCCGCCCGCTTACGACTCCGCGTTTCCATACAAAACCCTCTCAAAACGAGAAGCCGCCCGCCGTCGGCGGCGATCAAGATTTCCCCGATCCACCTAATTCCCGCATATCTGATCGCCAATCTCAAATCCTCTCAACAAAATACAAATAACCCTAGCTCTACCAAAAACCCTAGAATCACTAGAAATCAGCCTACCCGCAATCAGAAATTTTGCAAGATTTGGTTCACTACTAATCAGAATTACAAGATACAGATAAGATAGATTAAGCTTTTGCGCGTCGATTTCGATTGATCCAGTGACAGAAATAGATAGTTGAGAGAAGAGCTCAAGAACGGTTAGGGTTATAAAGAAACCCTACTTTAATCAAAACGATTCTTTCTCTCTTTCCTTTCTCCCTCTTTCTTAAGCTCCCATGGCGGTGAAGCCTTTGCCATTCGCCCGTCTTTTATCGGCATATAAATATATATATTCTTCTTGCTGTCAAGCCTTGAAATTCCAATGCGAAATTGCGAATAGGTTTAATTTAGTTTGCCTTTGGGTGTATCTCTGCTTACCATTTGTGATATGACAAATCTTACGTAACCAACAACACAAAAACAAACACGTAGCTTGGTTCTTAAACGGGTTTGCTGAGTAGGGAATAAACTATTGTTAAAGAATATCTCACGTGGCAACTGGGTATGTACGGGCTTCAAATAATTTCCACTCTCCATGAAGAGATTTCATGCCATTTCCATTTAATGTACGACTTTTTTTCTTTTTTTTTTTTTTCTATTAGGAACGTAAACAGGAGATTAAAGGGTGCGACTAATGGCACCCCGGCTCACCACACCCTTGTTTTAAGACTTTTTAAAATTTTACTGTATGCCCATCAGTAAAATAACTTTTTTACCCTTGCTAACCCAAAACCCCTAACATGAAATGGCTCTCACCAATCAATCCGTCCTCTTTCGTTAAAACGCAATGCCTCTTCAAAAATCTAAAAAAAAAGTTTATTTTCTCTCTTTCTCCAATATCAAATCCTACTATTTTGTTATATTTATTGTCGTGTGAAAGCATTGTAATCACTCAATGGATCATCGAAGAGTTGAATATCTTAAATGGTATGTATTTTCAGTTAAAAAAAAATTATGTCTCTTATTCAAAAGTACAAATCCAAACAAAACCTAGTTTACACACTTTGAAATTCGAACAAACTTGTAAATGTTTTTTTTTTTTTCAAAATGCGTATATTGATCTTTTTTTGTGATGTTCCAACTCCAAGGTGATGTTTCGAATCAATTCAATAAGGTTTCTGTCAATATGGTAATGGATTATACCAATGAATTAATCACGCATAAGGTAAAGCTTTTTGAATTTTTTTTTTGTTATTGTGCAAAGATTTTTTTAGTTATTATGCTTCAATTTTTATGTTATTACTTTTTTATCGATATTCAATAACCGAAAAAACTTATGTAAGTGGGCGACCGAGGTTGGGCGGAAAAATGGTTTCGTCATTATCACTAAGAAGTCATATTCTGGTGCTTCCTCGAAGAAACCAAGAATTACTATTGCATGTGAGATGAGTGGTCAGCACAGAGTGCTTAAAAAAGATGTAAATCAAGATAAATAAATAAAACATATGGTATCAGGTACCAAGAAATGTAGATATCCGTTTGAATTGAAGGGTAAAAAGCTATCCATTGATGATGATTGGATTTTGATAGTAGTGTGTGGTGTGCATAATCATTTAGCTACGGATCATCTCGAGGGACATTCATATGTTGAAAGACTGTCGCAAGAAGTGACTTCGCCATTGGTTGACATGTCCAAGAGTATGGTACGATCAAATGATATTTTGGTTGCACTAAAACAAAGAGACTCCTTAAATGTTACCATAATGAAGACAATATACAATACATGACAGAGACATAGAATAACGGAGAAGGATGAGAAATCTCAAATGCAACAATTATTGGGATAGTTGGCAAAGTATGGATACATCAAGTGTCATAGACAAATCGATAATACTGAGACCGTGACTGATTTGTTTTTGGCACATCCGGTTAGTTTGGAATTGCTATGTGTATTTCCACATGTTTTGATCATGGATTGCACCTACAAGATGAATAGGTATCGTATACTCATTTTGGAAATTGTTGGATTAACATCCCCTTTTGGAGATTCCCTGTAGCCTTCGTATATCTCCAATATAAGAGAGAAGATAACTTCACATGGGCACTGAGTGTTTTGCGTGATGCGATCGATGATAGTGCTCATCCTAATGTTATTGTGACGGACATGGAGGTGACTTTGATGAATGCAATCTCTACAATGTTTCTTACTGCTACGCATTTACTATGTAGATGGCACATTAGTAAGAATGTTCTTGCGAAGTGTAGGAAAATGTTTTTGACAAAAAGGAACTGGGACAGGTTCATCATGAGTTGGAATCTATTGGTGTTGTCAACGACAGAAGAAGAATACTTTCAAAATCTTGCATCACTGAATCATAAATTCAACATGTATCTGGATGCACGCATTTACTATGTAGATGGCACATTTGTATGTTTAAATAATATCCGAACAAACCCATGTATGTACAAAATTTTCAAGTGTCTTTCACTCCACATCCCCTTGGCCATGACCCAACAATGGGATCAGATAGTGATGACAAAACCTTTGGATAATTCAACCCAAAAAATGGATTTTGAGTGCTCAGTCGGACCAACATTATCAGCTCTGTCATAACTGTGACAGTCACATGTTGTTTTTGTTGAGGGAGTTTATAACCTACAAACTTTAACCTTTTTTATCCCCCTGCTGCGTATCATATTTGTTTCAGGGGGATACGGGTTGCTCTTAATTTTCAACTTTGAAGTGAAAACAATTTAATGTGTCAATTTTTTTTTGTTAAGGAATTAAGAATGGTATGCAGTTATTCATCAAGTAAAGTGTGACAGTTAAGCGTCTTAAGCAAACCTACCAAAAATAATGTTTAGAAACAAAATACAGAAAGTGCGGGGAAAATGTATCTTCATTTGTAAAAAAGTTAATGTTTACACATGTTTCTCTATCTCTCTCGTTCATCTCTAATTTCTATTATTACAGTGCTTGCGGAAGAAAGTGTGAAAAATGCATCTATCGAAAGCAACTGGAGCACTTGTATCATGGGGAGCAACAGCTGGATTTAACGAAATGTCACAAAGCAGGTGTACAGTCTCCCCAATCACATGAAACATGTCATCTGAAGGTGTAGACCAACACCACATTCGACGATAGGTTCCAAAAGCCCCAATGCACTTAAATGACGTGGATCAACTAACATCGAGGGTGCGCTAATGTTTGACGACTGGCCAGCATCATACATAGATCAGAACTCAGGGTTCTGCATATACGGGTGGGACACATGTGCATATCAATGCATGTACTCTAAGGTACATTCTCTAGGAAATGCAACTTCACTTGATTATGCCTTATTGTTGAGCATGTGATTATCCAAACTTTTCTACATCCTATCAATGTACAGATATTCCACCCGATACTGATTAGGATGGGCATCCTACAAACATTTCCGTGGGGCCAATGGAGGGGAATGAATGTATTAAATCAAACCAAATTGTCTCAGCACCTAGTCCAGAAGGTAAAGCTTGACCAAATCAAGGCACTTTAGTATGCCATGATAGAATGCAATATCAATAAATGGATATTGCACTCGGAAGCCATAGTCCTCGTATGGGGTCCAACACACTTACGAAAATAAGTTCAAACAAATGTCAATTAAGTAATCAAGGTAATAGTTAAATATATATAATTTAAATAAAAATCTACGTAATTGACATAAACAAAGGTATGTTTAATGTAATACCTTATTAACGCTTAATGTGTCAAGTGTCTCCCACATGACCCGCATGTTTTCTCCAAGTGGTCTAATATCTTTTTGAGAAATCTATCTGTAGACTCGCGGCTCGTTTTCGGTGTATGATAGGTTGTGATTAGGTGTGAAGTGAGGAAAGTGCTAATAAATCCAACCCTAAAGCAGTATGATGTACCTTGCCATCTATTTTACATCCACTTGACTCGCCATTCCTAGCTGACGGTAGAGATAGGTTAGGGCTGCCGTACCCCACACATAGTGTCATACTTCCCATAGATTTGTCAATAGCTTTAGATATGCAATCGGCACCCACGTAGAAGACTTGTCAACGAATAACATGCAACCCAATAAAAATAACAAGTAAGCCTTGGCTGCACACTCAAGCTAGGATGGATCAAATTTGTCATTCACATTCCAAAACATAGTCCTCAGCTACTCTAACCACACAAACGTATCCCAAACGGCTTGAAGCTCTTCCTTCGCACGTTGGGGCGGGGCAACATTCCTAGTTGAGCAAACACTAAGATGACTGCATCCCCCGATGATAGCTTATCCTCAGAAATTGAGTCAGTCCGACCAGTAACTGAAATTTCAAGTAGAGATGAGATGTCGTCCAAGGTAATGGTCATCTCCCCAAACGACATGTAGAAAGTACTAGTCTCTGGATATCATCCCTCCATAAACGCTGATACCAATACCTTGTTCACAAACTCGTACGATGCTGTGATGAATAGGTATAAGCTAAAAGTACCGATCATTAATTGAAACATCTCGTTGGGAGGATTAAATCTCTCAAACACCTACTTATTAATCTTTTGGTTGTGAGATAAGCATTTAAGTAGTTCTCACTTCTACAATCAAAACAAATAGTGTTAATAACAATAATAAATATAAACATTGAAAATTAACGACATTTAATAACAATAATGAATAAAAATAATTAATTTACAATACATCTCGTCGCCAGATTGTCGTAGCAACTTGTATCATGAAGCTCGATAATAAGGAAGGATCTTCAGGAGCTCCAAGAATAGGAGCCTCATCAGCCTCAGCCTCTTTGGCACATAAATACGTCAAGTTGTCATCTACTTGAGGAGACACTGATGCTTCTGATGTCAGTGGACGCTCTCGACCCGTGAGCACCGCGATTTCGCCTAGCCAACGTCGTCTGTGATACACAAGATGTGCGAGAAGTGTCAGCATCCATATCTATTACAAATTGAATTAACCATAAGAAAATATAGAAAATGAACAAGTCATTTGGTTTTTATGCTCAAACCAAAAATATTTTAAAAAGTATTTGGTTGAAAAAGTAGGTGGTCAATAAAAGACATCAAATTCAAAAAACAGATCACGTGTCAATCAATGCACAATAATAGAGGTCTGTCTTAAAACATAAAATCATTCTTCTTTCTCGAAGCAAATGTTATGTGATAAAAATGCCTTTGTAGTGTCTATGGTGAATTATAAACAAACGTGTGTTGTTTTGGGTGGTAAAAGGGTCCAAACACAATTTTTTTTTTAAACCTGGGGTCCTATTCGGAGGTACATGTTGGAACAACACTAGTTTTGTTCGGACCTGTACCTCCGAATGGGACTTGGTTTCATAAAAAAAAAACACAAAAAAACCACTTACCTATGGAGGAGGAGGCGACGACAACAAGGTTGTCCAACGGCGGTGGTGGTAGTGGCCGGAAGAGAGGAGCAAGAGAAAAAAAATAAGAGAGGAACAATAGAGGAAGAAGAGATAAGTGAGGATGAGAGAAGAGAGGAAGAAGAGAGAAAGAAGAAAGGAATAAGAGAAAAGTGAGGAAGAGAGGAGAGGAACTTAGGAATGGAGGTGGTTTTACGTAAGGGAGGAGAGAAAAGAGGAAGAAGAGAGAATGGGGGATGTGGTAAGGAAAAAAGAGGGAAATAAGGGGTTTAGGGTTGTAAGGGTATTTTAGGTAGGGAACATGGTGTGATGAGCAAAAAGTGGGGCTAGTGAGATGAGGGGTGTGGTGAGTACTTTTGGGGGTGCTACTAGTCAATCCCTAGATTAAATTGATAAATGGGATACTTAACAGCAGATACATCAAGATCAAGATCCCCACCCAACTAACTTGGGGTTAAAGACCAAGCCTCAAGAGATTTAGAAACAAGGTCATACTTAGTTAGGTGGTCAATTACAGAGTTAGCACAATGTTAACTAAAGCAAGAGAAAGTCTGAATAAAGTGATAACAATCGTGGATGAGACTACTAATAACCCAAGGAATCTTCTCACGCGAATTGTCAAGAAGCGACGTGACTTCAAGAGAGTCATGCTCTAGGATCACACAACTAAGGCCCAACCCATGGGTAGTAGCAAGAGCCAAGCGAGCTGCAAGACATTCTGTCACAAATACCGAATTAACATAACATCCCTCTGATTTGGCATGAACAAAAAATCCCCTCCAGTAATGAACTACAACACCAACACCTCTAGATAGTGATGAAGCGTAGAAGGAACCATCAAAATTAATCTTTATAGAATCCACCCCCGAGGGCCTCCAAGTCAAAGTATCAATGCGATCATTCGGGAACAAAAAAGTCATTCATATACTTAGTTTCATTTAGCATCCCGAAAGCAACAGAAGCTGAGTAAGCATATTCAAATGAGCCTTTTCGAACACAGGCTTATTACGGGATTTCCAGATACTCCAAGCAAAGATAGCAATAATTTTCAAAATATTTTCACGATCACACTTTGAAAGATGGTTCATGTCACATGAGGATTTAATCCAGTCAAAGAATACAATGGTATTGCCAATGAAGGGTCTAAGGCAAAGTGGGGACACAAACCATACTAGGGAGACAAATTTATAGTTCACCAGATAGTGCATAGTAGTATCTTTAGCCTCCTTACACAAATGACAGATATTCGAAATAGAGAATTCCATTTTTGTTATTTTTATTTCAACAAGAAAAGCCTTTTTAAATGCACGTCACAGAAAATGCTTGACTTTTGGGAGAGAATTTAAGGCTTAAATTATCTTCGAAGTGAACAGATAAGGGGAGTTAGCAGGAATTATAGGTGGACATGGACGAATATGATGATCCAAAGAAGTAGAGAGAAAATAAGCAGATTCCACCGAGAAAATACCCTTCTTATTCGGGCTCCAAATCAACTTATCATTCAAGGATAACAGGGATAAAGGAATTTGTAGAATGTTTATGTCCTTGGAGAAAATAACGCTGTGAATACCATTTAAATTCCACACTCTAGTGATGGAGTTAATAAGTTGGTAAACTTTGTGGAGCTGAGGGGGTTCTTGAGAAACCATATTCAATCTAAAATTAATAATGTTTGGAATCCAAGGATCTTTCCAAATATCAATATTATTACCATTGCCAACCTTCCAACATAATCCTTTTAACAAGAGGTTTGTACCCTTTAGAATACTCTTCCAAGCCCAATAACTATTATTTCTATATTTTGCTATAAGGAAAAGATCCTTAGTGAAATATAAGGATTTAAAAAGTTTAACCCATTGGCCATTGAGATTATGAAGGATTTTCCAAGCTTGTTTTACCAACAGAGCCAGGTTAAAGTTATGTAAATCCCATAAACCGAAACCCCCTAAACCGAAACCCCCATCTCTTTTATTTTTCTGAAGTTTATCCCAAGTAATCCAATTAATCTTTTTTGTCATTCTCGTTGTAACCCCACCAAAATTTATGTTGGCTAACTTTAATGGAATTAAAAATGGTTTTTGAGATAAGAAAACATGACATGGCATAAGAATGAATGATAGCCACCATAGATTTAATAAGGGCTTTTTTGCCCGCATGAGAAAGAAGTGTTCCTTTTCACCTTTGGATTCTAAGTCTAGATCTATCTTCAATGTAGAAGAACCAAGGTGGTGGGCTTGTTTAATCTTAAGAATGTCAATGATAACTCTTCTAAGTTGTCTATGGATATTATGATTAAAAATAACATCAAATTTCTCATGATTTTTCATTTAACCCAAAGCATGGCTAAAAATTGAGGAGACAATCCCTAATCTCCTCTACCTCTTTAGGAATGACTTTTGACAAGATGTAACAATCATCAGCAAAAAGGAGATGCGAGATGGTAAGGCTGGAGGGGTTTATTTGAATACTTGAAATCTTCTAAGCATTCTCAAGATTGACAAGGGCAACTGACAAGCCTTCAGCACAAAACAGGAAGAGAAAAGGAGATAAGAGATATATCTATCTAAGCCCCCTGAAGGAGCAGATTTCCTTGCTAGTCGAACCATTTATAAGAACTCTATAATTCACCGAGGAAATACATTATTTTTTTCCATCAAAGCCAACCTTCTCCATCATTGAGACATTCATAACTCATTCCACTGTGTCATAGGCCTTACTCATATTGATCTTGATGGTCATATGATGATTGTTCGACTTGTCATGTATCATATATCGGAGCATCTTGTAAGCAATGAGGATTATCATAAATATGTCTACCTTTAACGAAAACACTTTGATGGGGGGGAATGATTTTAGGGAAAACCCCTTTCATTCTATTGGCCATAATTTTGGAGATGATTTTGTAGAAATCATTGCATAAACCAATAGGCCTAAAGTCAAAGCTAGATTTCGAGACTTTGAGTTTAAGAATAAGGACAATAAAAGTTTGATTTATTAAAGCTATAGTTAAAGTTTGGTTAAGGAATTTTTTCACAACCTCAATAACATTTTCCTCAACAATATCCCAATATTCTTGAAAACCCAGCTTGAAACCCATCAGAACAAGGGGTCATGATTTTTCCTATTTGTAAAGTATCTTTTTTAATCTCCCCATCACTAACTCCCTTTTTAAAAGTGCTTTTGACTCCTCAGATAGGAAAAGATAAAACTTATCAGTAATATTGTGGATTTGAGGCAGAGAAGAATTGCTTGACTTGAAGGGTTCATTGAATATTATCTTGTCCTTTGATCCATTAACCATCAGGGTTTTTAATGGCAATAATTATGTTTCTAGCTCTCTTAACAAAAATAATAAGGTGGAAGAATTTGAAATTTCTATCCCCCTATTTAAGCTAGCTAACTCTAGATTTTTTAGTTAAAAGAATCTCACTTCTATGGATTCAATCATCCATAACAACTTCTTTTTGCCTAATGGATTTGAGGTTCTCCTTGTAAGGAGGAAGCCTATGTAAAGTTTCAAGATTACCTTTAGCCTCCTCAATTTTCTTATTGATGTTCCTAAAACCTACTTGTTCCATATCCGAAGGAAAAACGAAAGAGCATCCAACCTACATTTAACCTTTTCAAGACCATTAGGATTGTCCTTACTATTCCACACTAAAAGAATGCGCCCGCACTTGAGGTGGCTCATACATGCCCACTTAAATCTAAAAGGTCTGGGAGAGAAAGTTTGGATGGGATCGGAATCTAAAATTAAATAACTATGATCAGAGCCTTGGATTACAACTCTATAAAGTCTTTCCTTTCTATGTCTAAAACCACTATGTTTGTTAATCCAAGTAAAATGAGGACCATCATGTCCAATATCCAAGAGCTTACCATCCTCAAGGATTCCATGGACCTTCCTAAGACAGCTAATGGGGATTGTAATACCACCTACTTTATCCCCTATATCCAAAATGCAATTCTAATCACTAATACAAAGTAGAGGTCCAACAATATTACAAATGTCCTTAGTAATAATATAAAAAACTCGAGTTTAGAGTCCTTCGCAGGTTCACCATAGACAAAGATAGCTCTCTAAAAGTATTAGAGGTCCCATCCTAAATATTGGTTGAGATCTATCGGGGGTTGAGATCCGTAACCCTAAGATTCAAATCTTTTTTTCCAAAGTACTCAAGACCCCCAGATGGCCCAACCAAGTCAACAACCTTCATGTTCCACCTTTTTTTTTTGAATTCCGAATTTATTCCAAAAAACGTCACCAATACACTTTGTTTAAAAAAGAAACAAAATCTAAGGGTTTCTAGACTTTATCATAATTTATAGTGTTTTAGTTGTCAAGGATTTCCCGATTCCTTGGCAATCCCAAGCAGAGATCTTCATTGACAACTGAGGTGTTATTCTAGGACAAACACTGGAACCCATGCAGAAGATTTGGATAAATGGGAGGTAGGTCTAAGGGTTTGAAAAGTTAAAAAACATATTCTATACCGACACACTTTAAGGCGGGGATAAGGTATCATAGCACAGAGCAATGATATTGGGGCTTTTGGACTCCCCATTACCATAGCTTAACTCCTAAAAATAAGAGAAGGATATCCAAGGGATCAAAACCATAACTCAACTAAGAAATTTACTATATAGGAGGAGCCTATGATTATAGGAGTTCAACCCTTGAGAATAAACATAAAAATGAGATCCCCTATTGGCTTGATTACCCTTTAACAATTTCCATATGAAGACATAGATAGGGGAACTCATAGTACATAATCCATGGCAGTTTGAGCTTGATCGGGAATATAATATGCTCATTTGAAAGAAAAATCTGACATTCCAATTACACTCTATATGCTTACTTTTAACATATCACAATTGCAACCTTTGATAGTAGTTAAAAATAACGGAATATATATCATCAAAGAACTTAAAACTATGTTTTCCACTAAAAAGGCAACCTATTTGAGAAAATGAGAGATACACATGTATATAAAAACCCGTGACATAAATAGTTCTATAGGATTTTTACACCTAAAAACCAACATATTTATATTTAAATGAGTATGTAAAGTTTTTAGAAAATCAACCCAACCTCGTTGGTTTTTGCTAGAAATCCTAGTCATCAATCTAATGTTTATAAATTTGAGTCTATGGTTACTACGGTTTCTAACTCCACTAATGGAGTAAAGCATGCATAGCATGAGTATTTTTTTATAAATAAATTTGCCAATAAAGAAGTAGAGAGATTACTTATTGTGAGTATCAAAGAAATCAAATTAAACTAGAAGTAAGATTTACCTCAACTGGAGGGTCACCATGGGAGCAATGGGCCTTCCTATAGCTTTGGCCTGAAATCCCGTCTACTATGGCTCTTTTCTTGGAGCCTACTCCATCGATCTCCATGTTCATTCCATCCTCGACAAGGGAGGCCTGAGGGATTGAAATGTGATTTTACAACGGCATCCCCAGTCGAAACTTAATTTGTTTTGAATCAGCATCAACGTCCTCATGCTACACTAGATAATCTCTTTTCCTCCCCATAAGATTAGGTGCCTGAGGAGTTAGGAGATCACCCGGGGAAGAAATAGCTTTGGGTTTATTAAAAGGGGTGGTCGAACCGGTTAAACCAGTTTGAGAGAGAGCTAAACAGTTGGGCCCACCTCTAATCCCCTCTGTTGATTGATTGCTAGATACGTTGGTGTTGGGCCCACCACCCAACACCCCTTTTTTATGAGCAACATAGGTGACAACTGAAGAGGGTTGAAATGTGTCTAGTTGGGAGTTGCAATTTAGAGGGAAAACCAACGGCATATCCGAGTCAAGAGTAGCAGGAGCCTACATGGCATGCAGCTGCTTTGAAGGCAATATACTTGAAATATCTTGCATGTCTTGGTGGATGTCACCCTTTAGAATGAAACTTGTAGTGATCCCACATCGGAAAGGCCCATCACAGGGGATGTGCTTATATGTAAGTACTACCCTCACATATATGATGCGTTTTTAGGACAGACCTCTTTGAGTAACCCGAAGAACAAAACGGGGGCGGGTGTTGATCCAGAACCAGACAATATCATGCATTTGAACGGGGTGTTACAATTGGTATCAAAGCTAAGGACAGCTCCTTGCCATGTTGGGGAGATGTAGCGATGCTACATCGGAAAGGCTCATCCCATGGGATGTGCTTATATGTAAACTCACATGAATGCCCCATTTTGGGAGAGGCCTATCTATTGGGCAGCCTAAAGAACAAAATCAGGGCGGGTGTTGACCCAAAACTAGACAATATCATACATATAAATGGTGTGTTACAAAACTAGCCGAATTGATAAGGATATAATGATTTGTATGAGGAGGTGTGCCATGCTTTGTTGTGTGATCTGAGTATGAAACCATCACCAAAATTGGGGATGACAAAAGAAGATTTCTTGAGGGCTGGAGACATCCCCCCACTTCTCTTGATCCACTGCCTTTCTTTGTGAACTTAGACGACAATCTAAAAGGAGATATGACGGTTGGAGGAGAGGCTGTTGGATGAGGATTGAGATCATCGACCTAGTTCAACACATTGATTAGCAACTGGATGTGACTCAAAACCGATTAACCAAACTGAGTCACAACCCGGTTGTCTTCGATTGCACTTCCCAGCCCTTTAGAGGGAGAATCCATGACCAACTTGACTTCTTGATGATGAACATCCATGGACAGATTGAAGTATTGATGAGGAGCGAAGGGAGGATGCCCATTATCAGCGATAAAGTGTGTTGGAGACTCAACACGAAACCCAACTGCGAGCCCACAAGCTTGTTGTATTGATTCCACTGGAGCTCCTTTCCGCCTATCTTCAAATTTTTCTACGCACTCCCTGTCCTCATGATCCAATTTGTCACAATAGTCGCAATAGTTCCCCAATCTCTCATATTTAGTAATGGGGTAATTCACATTATCCTCGCACTTCAGTGTGAATTCGTAGAGTACCGCCTTTGAGATATCTCGAGCAATCCACTCTTCGATACCCTTGTTCACTATGATCAACCATTCTAAAACTACCCAATTTTCTCGTAAGGACCTTGGCTGCAGCATCTGTGTCGTAGTCCCACGGTATATCGTAAAACTGAACCCAAAACTTAACCTCATGAAACTCCATGGTATATCGTGTTCTTGTTACCCATCAGACCACAATTTGCAAAAATCCATAGTAAGATGAAGAATAAGTCGATAACTTTCATTTTCTAATGGATAGATGTCCACAGGTTTATATCAAGACCAAGCTTTTGTCATCACTTTAATGAAAAGCTTTTTATTATGGGACTTGCCTATTAATGGCTTGGCCAAGGCAGAAAGAAACCATCTCCCGAAGTTATCAACCCTACAATGTCTGGACATAATAACTTCTTGAGTACCCTTACAAGAAGCTCTCAGTTGAAATAGCAGTCCTTCTTCATCTTAGCCTCTCATTTTTTTGGAGCTCCTCAAGCGCTACAACCATGGTAAAAGTCGCCTTATCTTCCATGAAAAACAAAATAGGCAAGAAGGGAATAAGAGAGAAGGGCTGGCAGACAACACCAGGCTTATGAGAAGAAAATGAAACAGAAGGGGATAAACACGGCAGAACCGAACAAGGAAAAACTGGGAGAAGGCCAAAGTAACTGGGCAGTCAGCCCCCTGATGTCATTCTAAAACATCAGGAAAAACTGATTTCCGTACCTAATCCCAGTCCAAATAGAGGGTGTTTTGGTATATACCCCCCCCTGATAGGACACTCAGGGGGTGGAATCAATTCACTTTTTGGAGGTTTTTGATTCCCCCTCCTGAGTGTCCCATCAGGGGGGTGTTGCACTTGA
>JAOXJP010000012.1:13164505-13201881 GCA_025762735.1 Platanus orientalis | reverse complement strand
ATTCTTCTAGATACATTGTCTTTAATATACTAAATTTACTAGTGAGGGTCCTCAAAGCCTCACATTACCATGCGGGGCGTGACACAATGCTCTCTAAGGAACTCGGCAAAAATGCCCTGTGACTTCTGGATAAAGGGTTCCTCTCACAAAGGGGCCGCAATGATCAGGGGTGGGTGATTGTTTTACCGTATATACAAGTCCCTACAAAGTCCTAAAACCATTTATGGGGGCTGATATTTGCACTATGAGCTCGTCAATAACTACAGAAAAAAATTTAGATGGAAGCAAATCATTACGGCATTTATTTTTGCTTCCTGTATTCTATAGGCATATGATTAAAGTCATAATATATCTCATAATTTAATCGAATAATACTGTCATTGTTATATTAAATAACTATGCTCTAGATTAAAGAACTCTTTTTTACTGATGTTTATGATTAGCAAGAAGTGCTTAGGAGTTTCATGCTTGCTGGGATGATGTCCCTTCGTGATACTAAGATATAATGGTTGTTGGAATTTTCTTTTCTTGCCCACCTGGAAAGTTCGTTTCAGATCTTTCCTCTCTTGTATGTTTGTACATATCTATTTCTCTCAGTTGATTTTTGGTTATCCATAAAAAAGAATCCTATGTTTTAATGTTCACTGAATGACTGAATCCAACAGTTTGTGCCTGTGTAAGACAGTTGTTGGAACTCAAATGATGAACTGAAAATCATAAAAGTGCAAATGCATATTTTAAATTTCTTTGTTTTGTTTAATAAGATTTTACTGATCAACATTACCCTCCCAATAGACAGATTTCGCTGCCAATATGATATTTTTGTTGAACATTCTTCTAATAATTTCTTGCATTTATTTCTTCTCTGTCTGATCTAATATTGTAGGGAGAGATCTATTTCTTCTAAGGGAAAGACTTACAAGGTTACCACTAAAAATGGATACTCCAGAAAAAGTCCTTGATCAAGCACATGGAAAAGTGAGATCAATTGCTGATTTTCTACATGAAAATGGTGATCATCCTATTTCTGCAGAATTTATTTGTTTCATGCAATAACATTTGTAACACCGTTTTTTGATGGAATGATATGTTGTACTCTTTTGTTTGGTTTTGTTATGGGTATGCACTTTGTTAGACTTTTGGTGTGATCACTTTTTCAATTCTGGCTAAAATAAGGTTCTACAAGGTGTTGGATATTGTCTTCGAATAGTTGGTGGTCTGATTATTTATTTACTCAATTTATTCAGATCATTATCCGACAGCATTTTTTTTGTTATGGGTGTGTTTATAGTAAAACTTGGGAGTTTTGGTTGCAGTAAAAAAGGAATTATGGCTACAATAGGGTAAACTGCTTTATGAGATATGAAGTTAGACACATGTTTTCTGACAAAGTTTGTCTGTGAAAGTACAAGGAAAAAGTTATGAAGAGATTGTGGAATATAGCCTTGTTTGTTCAGTCTTTACATGAGTGCAAACCTCCAACTGACAGTCAATGCTGAAGACAAGATTTAGATGGCATGTTTTTTGATCTTGGGATGTATTAAGGTAGCTTTTCATCACTTCAGGCTTCATGTGTGATTGATTATGTAGAGCTTTCTTTTTTAGAAGGGCCTTTGCAATGGTCTGATCTTCTTTGGATGGCAAGCACTTGGGATGTGTTGAGTAGCTTTCCTTCATTCTATGTTTTCCACATAATTGGTGGGAGAGAAATAACAGGGTGTTCAGGGATTAATTGGAACCAGCTTATCAGGTGTACAAAAGAGCAAAAGAGAAGATTCTTCTTTGGGCAAAGCGGTGTAAAGGTTTTGAGAGCCTTCCAAATGGGACGTTGGTCAGAGATTGGGCAAACACCATAGGTGTTACTTAGCTAGTTTATGGTGTTTCTTGCCCTGGGATTCTTGTCCACTTTTTCTGTTTTTCCCCATCTTTCCTCTTTTTGGGGATTGCTCATCCCCTCTTTGTTGTCTTTTTGGCCTGCTGGGCTTTCATCTCAATAAAGTTTTTTCTCATCAAAAAAAAAAAAAAAAAAACATAATTGGTTGCAAAGAGCTTTCTCTCTAGGATGGCCTTTGTGAAGAGTCAATGAAGGTCCCCCGAGCTTTAGTTGCCTGAGTATTTACAGACTCTTGGACTTAAGGTTGGTGGAAAACTTAATCTTTCTAACCAATCCGTATATCAATCGGTGAAATTCTTTAAGATATTTGTTTTAATTCCATTTGATCTTTATATATTATTTTATAGAGTTAAATGACTCAACTACTTTGGTTTGTGGACCTGCTTAGGGGCTTATAGGACTTGGGTTTGTGCCCTACGGGATGTTGTCTACAAAGTACAAACCCATGCCTTTGCAGCAGTGAGACATATAGATCTCATATATAGCCTTGGGGACTTTCATTTAAATTTGTGAGGGGTGCTGATCATTTTTTTGTGATTTATACGTTATTTATGGACTCTTGGACTCAATGTTGGAGGGAAACTTTCTTTATGGAGAAATTTGATGGGATTCAACAACTTTTCTTGGGTTTTGCTGGGCTGTTTATGGGCTTAGAGTACTTGGATTTGTGACCCATAGATTGTTGTCTATGGCTTAAGCCGCAGTGGGCATGTTTCGGCCGTAGAGGCTTAATTTATGGGTTTCACATATATGACCTTACTGATAAAAAACAGAAGAAGCCCATATATGACCTTGGGGACTTTTGTGTAGATTGTGTGGGGTGTAGGTCTTTATCTGCAACTTTTTCGAATTTTAGGTGTCTACAATGTTATAGGATAGAATGAAGAAGAGGATTTCAATTATTTTTGGTGGTGGAATTCCTTTTCCTTTTTCTTAATTAAATATAGGAATAGTGTTATTTCTTTTCCCTTGTTTACATGGTGTGGAATTTGGTCTGAAAACTTTTCAGGTTTTTGTGTGTTAAATTTTAGCTTTTGTTTGAAGAACAAGCAATTTCATAGTCTGGCAACTGATTTTGATCCAAAATTGTTCACTTATTTTATTTTTTGAAAAAGATTTCGTTTTTTTAGTGATTACATATTAGCCTTTCTTGTAGATGTAATCCTTCACCTTTTGCTCTCTAAGCATCTTTTTGCATGAGCTGCCTTCTGATGTTGCACGATTAGGTAGGGCTTTAAAATAAAATGTTAGGAATCATTGGCTTCACTTTTTTAAACTCTAAATGTGAAGCTCATCATCTCATGTCAAAAGGCAAGAGGAAAAAGGAAGTGACAGAATGCATGGGAACCTGACCTTGTTTGTGGAGGGTGCTCCACATGAAGTGTAAACATTCAATTGAAGGCGCAGATTGTACACAGTTGGGTCAGTGTAGATCCTTTCTAGGTGATTTACATAGACAAAAGTTGCGTAATCAAATGATTGTAGCCATCCATTCCAACTCATTGCTTGAAGGCCTAGAATAAGCTTGAAGGATGGCCTGTAAAAAAGTCGAGAAAATTACAATTATATGACAATCTTGTATTTGACAAAGGAGATCTCCCTGGTGGATGCCATTGAACAGTTTTTTGCCGGCACCCACACAAGAACACTCTTTTCCCTTTCCCTGTATGCATGGCCACATGTACCATGAGACAGCAGTTTCTTACTTTTAAAGTTTGGTCTCAAAACCTTTAAGATGGTGTGCGGTGTTGTAGGCCAGGGTTTCTAAAGTTTGAGAGGGAGGCGTTTCAGATGAAGGAAATCAAGGTTTATAGTGGTATTTGTTTTTAGATTAGAGCAGCAGGTCTGTAAGGTAAGGGATTTATGTTCTGGTTTAACAGGATTAGGATGGATTAAGATTAGAATTTGAAGGATTTAGGTTGAAATTAGGGTTAATGTTGGGGAATGTGGGTTGCAAAGGTAAGGAGTGAGATTAGGTAGTTGGTTGGATTTATGAGGTTTGGATTAAGGTGTAATAATTAAAAACACTACAGTAAAATAGAACTAAGGTTTGAAAGGGTAGAGAATGGGAGGGATATGATTTTAATTCACTCTACTCTTGTGGATATTCTTCAATTAGAGTGAATAGCAATCCTGTTGTTCCAGAAGAGTGAGTATGGCATCAGCATCAACCAAGTAAGTAGGTTACAGCAACCACCACAGCAATCATTTTGAAAATTAAGCAAGGGGTTTATATGGAGCGCTGGTCGACTCCTCGTAGACTTTTATCTTTCTGAAATCCAAGTTAAATATAGAAACTCTCTTAAGTCTCAAGAGCTTGACAGTTACACCATTTTCTTAATCTAGTTAGGGTTTCTTACTAATGATAACCCTATTACAATTTGGGTACCAATTAATAGTTCAAAAAAAGAAACCAACTATAGACTCATTTTAGTGACCAAAAGGGCTTAAATATAGAAACTGATTCTAAACACATGCTGCCTGTAATTCAACTCATGCTCCAAAAGTGTGGCTGGATTTGTGGGGTAAAGCCCATTGATTGTGCAGGACCACTAGGCTATTTGAGGCCTGGTCATGTGCCTCATCATGGACCAATGTGCGCTAGATGACAACTCCTTTATTTATTTATTTTTTAAAGTCTTCTGAGGCTTCCTAATAGGGCCTGAATCTTCCCATGATAAGGCTTGAATCACATCATTCCTTTAGCCTAGGGGTTCCTTGAATGATTTCTGCTCTCTGATAAATAATGGGATTTCTGAATCTATATTTATTAATAACGCATGGGAGGAGAGGGATGAAGAATGTTGACATTTTGGTGTTTCTGTAGGGATTAGTGTCATACCATGCAGTATCCCATAATCTTTTCTTCTTTTTTTTTCTTTTCGATAAGTAGTTTCCCATAATCTTACATGTTTTTAACCCCTTGGGCAGTCCTAGATTTTATAAGTGATGAAGCAGTAGATGATGCATGGGCTGTGGCTTCCTATTTGAGTGATGCCGACTGTCTTCTTGCTACCTCTCTGCATGGGCAGCCCACATTGTCTCAGTTGATAACTGGCAAATATGAGCTGGAAAGCATTGCACAGCTAGCTGCTGCTTCAGTTGCTGTTCGTGGGGTGCTATTTGGGAATTCACATCCCTCACCTTCCAGGTATGCTTTTGTTTGGTTATTTCATTTTTGCATTATATGAACAATGACTAGTTCCGTCGTCATCAGTTTTATGTGATCAGCAGGTGGCACTCTATTCGCAGCCCAAAGCTTTGGCAGGTTGAGCAATCATCAAGATGCAATAGGGTGGGTTAAATTTTCTGTCTCGTATTTGATACCATTTAGTGTGATTCATTCATCTGTGTTTGTATGTCATACATTGGCTTACAATTTTAACAAGTCATCCACTGGATTCTTTTGTCACTCTAAGATTTATTGGCAGTATCCTTGTTATAGAATCTCTGGTGCAGTGAACATCAGGAATGTATTTTGTTAAAGATTTTTTTTTTTGTAGAAATTGATTTATATGTATGATAAAAAATCTGTCCATATGTATATATATATTGTGCTACTCTGCATGCATGCATACAGGCTAGAGTTTTGTGTTCTTAATACTATCCTATGTGTGGGACCAACATAAAATCAATTCAGACTGTTCAATCAGTCTAGGCCCTCTAGGGTGTGGGTAAATAGTGTTGTTTGCCTTTATATTGGTGTTGATACTGTCTAGGTTAGAGTCGTGTCATTAATGTTGTAGCATGTATGATGCAGACTAAGGAGTTCACTGGAATGTTGAATCAGTGGGATGCAGGGTCATACTCTGAAAATCATATTAATGAGTTATAACCATTCAATCAGGATTAGAATCACTGAATAAGTATGGCGAACTTTTTTGTTTTCTTCATAAAATTTTTGGTGGAACTATTCACCTTTAAAAGAAAGAAATGTATGAATGACAATTGGAAAATAAATCCATACATCGGACTTGATTGACTATGGACCAAGCAGTGGCTCACCAAGTGAATAGTCTGTTGCAAAAATGTGCCATGAGTGCAGTATAAGCTTTTTTCTTTTTTTGGTAATCGAGTTTGATATGGCAGGGAGAATACAATGTAGTCCATTGTTAGCACGAGTCACATATGGAATGGTGAGTTTCTTTCTAGTGATCTTATCTATGTACTCTTCTCACCTTTTATTGATTTTGATATATGTGAATGCAGAATGAGATGTTACGACAGAAGTTTGAAGCTTACAATGGCTTGAGCTCATCTGACATATCTGTCATGGCTACTGAGTATTTACCCATGCTTAAATGGCTTGGACTTGGAGCGTGCGAAGCTCATCAAAGAAATCAGGGAACGAAGGGAAACAAGATGGAAGAAGACAATTATGATTGTGCGAGTTTGGATAAAGTGGAAAGTGATACTGCATGGGAAAGTGAAGGTGACGACGAAATAGAAGATTGGTAAGGCATGTTATTCATGAAATGGATTTAAAACCAAGAGAATCTTGAGATGGCTCTTTTATCTGTGAAGGATTTTTAAGATTTTTTTTTTGGCAACATCCTGTTGTAATTATCCAAGCCCAGGAATCTATCTCAACTCTGATGGGTCTCTTATATGTAAATCAAAAGCTAGAAGAGAGGTCTATCAGATTTGCGATTTTTTTTTCAGTTTTGTCTTGTTATTTGTCGTCTACTAGACATGTGGTCAATCCACATCACCCCTTTCCGTGGCTGAGACAGTGATAAAGTGGCAGAGGCTGCGGCTGGACCAGCTAATTAGCAATTTTGTGCCAATTCAAGCAGGTCATACAAATGCTGTTTGGTTACTCGTAATTCTTAATAGACCTAAGGAAATTATGGGTACGGTGGCACCTAGGGTGCTAACTTCTGGATCATTGAGAAGATTTTGCAAGATTTTACTATTTCAATTATCCTCGGATGGTGTTGAGTCCTTCTAAAGGGGTTGAAAGTAGGTTTGTCAATGGTCCGGATACATGGTAGATGTAACATGTATTTGAATCCGTTTACCTAGCCAAATTTTGCATATGTCCGTATTTGCATATTAGTATATTAAACCGATTATCACATACGAATTTCTGGTAGAAAATTATCACCCCACCCAAATAAAAAAAAAAAATCTGGTTTTAAGCAGTGACAAACATTTTGGGACTATAAACTCAAGGTGGAAGAGAAATGGAGTGAGATAACTAACGACAGGAAAAAGAATAGAGAGTAGAACACCCTACAGAAGAAAGAGAAGAAAAAATGGACGGAATTGTATTTAATCATGTGAGAAAAATTATATCAAAACTTATCTTGATTTTTTCCCACCTTAATACAAACGCATTTGGACAATTTTATTTAATTTTTGATGAACCGTTTGGACAAAGCCTTGATCATGTTAAAGAAGAAAAACAAAACTTCGCAAAACTAAAAAGAAAAAGAAATTGGAGAATGTTTGTCTGTGACGAAAAAACCTCAGTAAACGTGTCATAAATTGACACAAGATTTTTTTTAAAAAAAATTTTGTAGCCTTCTTTTGGACACCTACTTTTCATCTGAGCACTTTTTCTATTGCTTTTAACTCCAATACGCCACATATCAGTTTATAGTTGCCCACACCGAGCCTCACAGACCTTTTTTTTTGGTCACAGTTTCGAAAGAAATTATAAATTTGAGAGACAGTCTTTAGAGTTGAATCTTTAAACCTATGAATGAGAGCTGGTCGTTCAAAAAGGTTTTAACTTTCTTTCATACAAATTGAGAATGGGATATGAAAAACGGGTTGGAGTTAGGGTTAAGCTATTGATAGATTGTATTTTATGTTATATGGCCTACCGTATTACAATATAACATTAATCTATATGTTTATGTATGTATAGTAAATATAAAATTACATACACATATTTTAACTCAAACTGATACAAATATTTAGCTATTTAGCTGGAATGGATCCATATAAATCCATACACACTCCATTTCTAATCAACTTTTTCTAAACAAATTGAAAATTCAATAAGAACAAATACACATGATACTGTATTTGTTTTAAGCGGACATAGTACAACTGGATACGGATAAATATTCAAACTTTTAGCAGTCCTAATTAAAGGTCTCAGTGAGGCTTGGGTAGACCTTATGACGGATTAATGACTAGGGGTGTCAATGAGTTGAGCTTTACCCAGCTTCTTCCGGGTTTTTACATGAACACAAGGCCTAGGCTCAGCTCAAGCTCGTAAAAATGGGCTTGGCTGGGTGGCTTGCCAAAAGTCATTACTTTGAGGGAAAAAAAAAAAGGCCCAATAACCTAATGACTCATTAGCTCGATTTGTCTTGTTTGAACATTACATTTGAAGCAATATGTACTATATAAAATCATTATATATATAATTCTTCATCGAATCTAACTTTTTGCACGCAAGCTTAGTGAAATTTGACTGAGACTCACATAAGAAATGAGTTTAAATCAAGGCTCAGGCTGAGTGAGTGAGGTAACTCGGCTCATTGACACCCCAAATTTATGACAATTTGGTCATCCAACAAGGGTCATGTATGTGAAAGAATCTTTTACCTTGAAATGGATAAGAAAGAGAGACTCCGCAGCCCGGAATACAAATAAAAGATTCCAATCCATTGCTATTTGCAGAGGATGAATACTCTGGATTTTCGTTACACACGTGGACTCCATTATGGCTGTGGTTTCTTATTTAAAAAAATGCCACGTGCTCTACATAATTTTTTTTAATCAGAGGGAGTGTTTGGGTAAAATACAACATTCGTATAATTACCAAGACAACCTCCTACATTCCTACATATTGCGCGCGTATGTCCTACACGCTATTATTCATTTTTATTTTTTATTTTCAATTAACGCAGGAAGAAAGTCTAGTTTGGTTTGCCATATTATTTGTTAAACCTGAAATTTTTATAGGCATAAAAAAAACACATAGGAGTGCTTCCTCGCGCAACTACAAAAAAGGGTTTTTTGCGTTAATCTAATAACGAGATAACGGGGCTGAGCTTCCCTCCCACACCGGTCGATCGACGATCTGAGGCGTAAGGGTTCTGTCAAGGTGATCCTCTTGTCTGATTCTCTCCTCTTCCTTTCCATTACTTCGTTCCTCCTCTTACTTAAAAGATCTCCACGAACGCTCAGCTAGGGTTTTTCCAAAATCTCTGGTTTTCGTCTCATATTTCTTTCATCTTTTTCCTTTTGTTCATTCCCTCGCATTTATGTTCAAAATGGTTAGTTGGGAAGGGAAATGTGTTGGATTGACGATGAGGGAGAGTTCTTAGGGACAGAAAGCCCGGCGTAACCTAGGGTTTCGATCGTAAACTTAGCATTCCACCACTTATCTGTCAAACCCATGTATGAAGCTTGGTTTTCATTTGAAAGCTAGCAACTGAATATTTGACACTGAAACAAACCTCTGTAGGGGATAATAGGAGTTGGAATCTTGGAATCATCTCTTATGATTTAAATATAGATTAGAGAATGTATTTTAGGAAATTATGTTGGATTACACTGTCTTAATGAATCATGATAATGGGTTTTAGTTGACAGCAGGGCCTAGATCATTTTTCAGGCGATCTCTTTATATTAGTGGGAACATGGCTTTACCTTGTAAGTTCCTTTATAACATTTTGGGTCTATAGCCATCACACTAAGACTGATGAGGATCTACAAGGACTGACTTCAATCATAAGAAAATATAATTTCACAATAACAATTGGATGAAATTTTCCTCAATTGATTTTACTACCCATTCATTATGAGTTGGAAAAACGATACTGATATGAAAATTTTGTGGGAGAAAATGCATCTCCTTGCTAAATTTTGAATCAAAACCCTTAGGCTTGTTTAGTTTAACTGGTGTTGTGAATCACGAGGCACAAAGTGCCATTATCCGAATGCAGACAGACTCCCAGCTGCATTTGGTGCATATTCAAAAGTAGCACCAGCTGCATTCAAAAGTAGCCCTCATGAACTGGCTTTGTGATCACAGCTTGCATACCTAAAGAACAATGGGGAAAAGAAAGCTTCCTGATCCATAGGGAGTCATGGAATGTTTGTATTAGACAGTGTGCAAGTATTTGTATTGGGGGTTAAGGAACTGTTGTGTTTATATTAGAGATGGAATCCTTATAGGTTTTGTGTCTGTTTTCTTTATTTCTTTTTGGTGTATGTATTCTTGTAGGAGTGAGAGATTGTTGTTTAGATTGGAGATAGAACCATTTTTGCTGTTTTTCTTCCACATGTAGTTCTTTGTGTCGGATTGAAGAAATGTTAATTCAATAGAAGAACTGGAATGATAGTGGGATTTGTGAATTTTCCAATAAATGACACACTATGCATGTCAGTTTGGTTCTTTTGGCCGGATCTTTTGTTTGTGTGTGCGTCTGTTACTTAGAATTTGAATGTGATGTGTTCTATCTGTCATGCATTTGTTACCCTACCATTACCTCATTATAAAATGTCTTCCAGAAATTGTAGATGGCTGGTCGGCCAAGTAAACATCAATACAAGCAGGATCAAGCAAGGGCTAAGTGGACAACATCCCTTACTAAGACACTTGTAGACATAATGGCTGAGCAGGTTCTAAAGGGGAATAGGCCAAACAATTCCTTTGGAAAGAAAGCTTGGAAGTGTATATGTGATGAGTTCCGCAAAAAAACAGGTCTGAAATGGGAGAAGGACCAATTGAAGAACCGCTATGGTGTTTTGAGAAGGCAGTATGTCACTGTGAAGTCAATTCTTGATCAAAGTGACTTTAGTTGGGATGAATCCAGGCACATGGTAACAGCCAAGGATGAAGTCTGGGACAAATACATTAAGGTATGTTTCTCTCATTTCTGTAGTTCTTATATCACATTTTCAGTAGCACTGTAAATTCCTTATAAACCATACTTACAGGCACACCCTGATGCTGAGGCAATTAGAACCAACGGTTGTCCAATCTACAGACAGCTCTGCACGGTATTCTCGGAGACGGGGGCCAATGGGACACATGACCAGACAAGTCATCACTTCTTGGACGAAGGGACCCCTAGATTTGATCATGGAGCTCCAACAACTGTTGCGCCAGAAGAGTCTTCATCACATTCAGAGGACTTGGACACAACAAATGAAGAACCCAGTCCAGGAAGTCGCAAAAGAAATCGCAATGGAATTGATGATGTTATGGCAGAAGCCATGTTGGAAATGGTGGCTGCTTCAAAGATGAGGACAGCTGCAGTAAAACAGAGTAATGACCGATTTTCTATAGCCAAATGCATCAAAGCATTAGATGAGATGCAAGGACTTGATGAGCGCATCTACTTTGCTGCATTGGATCTGTTCGACAGCCCCAATGCAAGGGAGACCTTCATAGCTCTCAAAAGTGAGAAACGATTGAGATGGTTGAAGGGCAAGTTCGTTGCTCCCTCCCTTTAGTTCCACACGGTGAGGAAGTTGGATTGTGCAGTTTGTTCATCAGGGTCAGCAGCACTGGACTCCACACCTGTTGAGCGATTTTGTTTGTTTAGTTTTCTAGCTTTCAATGAATGTTTGTACCAAAAAAAAAAAAAAAAAACCATGGAGACCAATTATGTGAAAATGACCACTTGCAGAATTATGTTCACACCAGCTCTTTAGCAAGTGTTTGGACTCGACCGACTGACAATCTCAAGAAGGCTGGGAAAAGCACCTTCAAGGGGTATTGCTGTAGTTTTCTTAAAAAAAAAAAAAAAAAAAACCAGCTTAATTACGAAAATAGCCCAGGATGCTTTTTCCCCGCTTGGGAATAGAAAGCTGCCAAGAGAGGGTTCCCATAGAAAGCACCCGGTATAACTGTTTCGGGTAACTTTGTTGGTCCATCCTTTGAATGGGTGTACCAGATAAGTTCTTTGAACCTTGTTGGATCAGGTGATTTCTTGAGTAAGGACTTTTTGGATTGGTCTTATCTATTAAGTTTTGTACTCTCCAAACATTTTATTTTGATAGGGCCCGTTGACTGCCATATATTAGTGTGGGAGGGGGAGAGGTAGACATTGACACACACTGTAGAACGTTGCTAGATTGGATTGAGCTACTAACCTTTCTGTTTTTAGAGGGGAGGCCCTAACTACCCGTAGCAAAAGGCATTGGCATGTATACCCACCAAGTCACCAATCCTTTTTTTTTGATAAAACCAAATCACCAATCATGGTGGGAAAAACCTAGGAGGGGGTAGTTTGGTGAACAAACTACTAGGATACAAAACTTCGGTGCAGCTGAAATAGACTCCTTGCCAAGTGATTTATTAGTAGTCACTAATCAAGTGATTTATTTAAGATTTCGATTCGTCTCTAATCAAAACGGAGAGAAATCCAGCCATTACCAATCCACGATGGGCATGCTTGACAAAAGGTTAGTTTGATAAATACATGTGAGATTTTGGTAAATGCACAAAAGATAGCCACCTATATTCACTAAAATACACTAGTCAATAGTTCTGTCGCGTGCTGACTTGAAACTAGCGGGGATCTCCCCATTTGAAATGGAAATGGTTCAGGATTGGTCTATGACTTCTCTTATTGTCTGTGGTCGAAGACACCATCTCTCAAAACATGCTTGGGTTCCCTGTTGATTCAAGTGTCTATTAAGAGCATTCACATCAGGTTTTTTAAATTAGTTTTTTCCTTAAAATAGAGGGTAACAAAGGTAAAATTCACTAAAAAGTGTCTTACATATGGTTATACATTTTGTTCTAAAATATATAGATTGTTAGCATTTAGAGAGTGACTGTAATATCATGAATTTCTTAAAACTCTATTTTTATTTCCCTTTTGGTTGACAATAATCAATACTGGTCAATGTCATTAAAAGTTGTCATTTAAAAGTAGATTGTTCTTTAAAATAAAGAATAAGATGTATGACCTATTGCAAAAATGTTAGCTACAGTAAAAAATGTAACATTTTTAAGGGACAAAATAGATAAAATATGCATAACCAGATGTGAATGCTCCAACATATTAGGTCTATCTTGGACCAATAAACCATTTTTCTTTCTTTCATATATACAAGTACCTTCATTTCATCCACACATCGAAAAAATTTCCACTAAACATGTCAACCTATATTCACCAAAAAAAATGTCAGAGTGTGGTGCATAAAGGATCATGTGGGATATAGATATATGGCTTTCAGCTTGATATATATATATATACACAATGCTTGGGGCCCCAAGCGTGGGTGGCTTTACGTTGTGTAGGTACTATTAGCATGCGTTATGCAACAATGATGACACACATACGCTCAAGTGGGCTTTCCCATTACCTTGCGCTAAGGTGTGTCTGGTCTTGGTATTGGGCAAAACCTTAGTTTAATCCTATACGACCACAATGGTGTCATGGCAAGACTCAGGGTGACATCTTGCGTGGAACGACATGATACTCTCATAAGATGCAATGGTTGTCATTATATATATATATACATACATGTCTATCTTTCTCCTATAATCTCTCAACCCAAAACATTTCTCTCTTATAATCTCTTTCTTATTTAATATCACCAATAGTTCTTTTCTGTATTTTTTCACTCAGGTCTCTTTCAT
Organism: Platanus orientalis; assembly: GCA_025762735.1. Classification (NCBI taxonomy): domain Eukaryota; kingdom Viridiplantae; phylum Streptophyta; class Magnoliopsida; order Proteales; family Platanaceae; genus Platanus; species Platanus orientalis. The sequence continues at coordinate 13,188,421 of JAOXJP010000012.1, read as the reverse complement.
AATTAAAATTATCTCCTAAAGTAACTTTTAACATCAGTCATCCTTTTCTCTCTCATTTTTTCGATTTAGAGTCGATTTATATATTAATAAATTTCATCTTCGAGAAACTCTCATCTCTCACACATCTCTTACTTGAGCCAAGCCAAGCTGAGGTAAGTCTAAGCACAACCTTAATTTTAGCTTGAGCTTAAAATTGAGGTTTGCACCCAATTGGGCCTTGGCTAGAGCTGAGACTTTACAGGTTAAATCTCATGTTAGGCTAGGTTGTGCTTGGCTGACCTAGCCTGTGCATAGATTTTAAGGTCGTGCACAAGGCTAGACCAGTTCGAACTCGGCATGGTCTGGCCTAAGGCTAGGCCCAACAAAGCTTTTACCTAAAATTAAAACCCGATCTTATGTTTGGATCATATTTATGCCTACTCCGACCTAGCACAAGGCCTAAAGACCCGAATCCTATTATATATATATATATATATATAGTTTTTATAAACATTTCTATAGAAATATGTATTTTTAAGAAATTTTATATAAATATTCCCTCGATCCTATATAATTATTCTGTAATGTAAAATTTGAACAAAATTCATATGCTATGGCTTTAGTGTACATAACATAATTAAGCATAAGAAACTATTCCTCTCAATTAACTTTCCATAAGCCCATAACTTGAACCAACCACAACAACGGCAACAAAGATGGGAGGAATTTCAACCTTTTAAAGATTTGAGTCGTCAATTAAAATCATTTTCATTTGTTATAAAAATATGAATATAAATAAGTAAAATTATTTCATTTTGTCAACACCTAAAAACATTTTATTTTTAAATTTTATCAACAAATGTAATGGTTTGAGATGAAATCATACAAATGGACATTTACTTAAGCAATTTCAGATGATTACGAGAAGCCCATGACTTATTTAAGAAAAGACAATTCTAATCCACACAAATGGACATGTGCCTATGTGTCAAGAAAAGGGTTTATTTTTCTCATTTTTTTTTCACTTTTAATATATCTGTGTAATATGAAAACAAATTTAAGGTATGAATATCTTAACATTTTTTAGGGAAGAAAGATTGTTTTTATGATAATTCATTTATTTTAAAAGGTATTCTACACTCTATTACAAGAGGTTCAATTAATCACTTCAAGCCCTATGTATATTATGCCTCCATCTTTGTTTATATTTATTTTCACTTCCTCAAATCACTTTCTCTTCCCCAGCCACAAAATGCCACCCAACCTTGAGTTAATCCCCTTAACTCAAAATGTATCATTCCTCTCATTTCTTTCTACTAATATATATATATCAAATAATAAAAAGAAAAGAAAAGAAAAACATTGAATTCTCTTGCAATATTTCTCTCATTCAAAATGTCCCATTTCTCTATTTTTAAAATCTCAGATTTTTTTGTGAATGGTAATTAATTTAAGAGATTATCCAAATCAATAAATTATTAATTAATACTCTTAGCCTACAAACTAAGAAGGTGCCATGTGGGACACCCCTTCTACGATTTTATTTATTTATTATTTTTTTATAAACAAAGAGTCTCTCCATAAAATGTTTTAAGTTAGCAACTTATTCATTAATCATTTTAAATTTATATTATATAGCGATTTTGAATTTTTATTATAAAAAATATCACCTTAACACCTTCCATTTTTTACTTTTTTAATATTAAATATTGAATATTCTTCTTCTTGTACATCATCCAAAAGTTAAATATTTTAAAGAAAGACAATTTTAACTACACTGCCCCGGAAAATTGACATGAGTTCTTTGCTAGTATGTATTTCTCTTATCCATGTGGACAATCTCACTATTTTTTTTTTAATTTTCCCAAAACACCCACTCTATTAAGCTTTTTATTAAAAATGAAAATTTTCTAAACTAAATGTGGCATGTCTCTCCATTTTTTTAAAGATAAAATGAGGCCCCTTTAATCTTTCCATCTTTATATCTTTCTTTCTCAAACTAAAATTACTCTTTTATTTTTTGACTCTTGGTTTCCAGTTAAAATTGGTTACTTAAGAACAAAAAATAATTTTCACAAAAAGAAAGAAACTAAAAATATTTAATTGCTAAACGCAATCCATGGGTGCCAACATGACACCTCTTTCCATTTTTTTCTATTAAAAAATTCACAGATTCTCTCTCTCCAACAAATCCTTATCAATCTCTTTACTCATAATAAATCCTTTAATTAATGTCTTCTAACTTTCATGTTCTATTATTTATTTTACTCCCAAACTTCTCTATTTCCTATCATTTACTAAAGCGCCCTCTAAAATCTCTCATTCTTAATAATTTCCTTCCTAGAGAAAGGGAGATTCCAAACATGACCAACTAAATAAGGGGAGAAAACATCATCAATAAAAACATCCTTCTGATTAGAGAGGTGAAAGAGCCTGGCATGAGACATAGAAAGACAAGATTCCCCCCACCAATGGTTTTTCTAAAAATTAACATTCTCCCAATTTTCAACCACGAACCTAACATAAGGAAGAAATAAAGGAAAGCGGTAGACTATGTGTTTCCTAAGGATAGACATGGAATGCGAAACATTTCTCGAATAATCCACACCATTAGGATTCCTCCCATACTTCGTTTGAATAATGGAATGACATAAGCTTCTCTCTTCTTTTGAAAACCGTTAAAGCCATTTCACGAGGAGAGTTATGTTTCTTTCCTTAAGAAGCCCTATCCTCAAACTCTCATAAACCTTAGGCTTGCACACATCTTCCCACTTCACAAGATAATCTTTCTTGTCTGTACCTCCAGACCATAAAAAATCCATTTGACAATTTTTTTAGTTCTATTTGAATCTTCCTAGGCTTCTTAAAAAGCAACATCGTACACTGACACATTGGATAACACAACTTTAATTAAGGTAAGACGACCGCCCAAAGAGATATAGGACTTTTTCCATCCTACTAATTAACTTTTTGTGAACTCTTTCCACCACTGGGTCCCAAAAAAAAAGAGAGTGATGATTGCCTCCCCGTCCCCCCCCCCACAAAGGCATCCCTAAATACTTCAGAAGCCAATCAACCACTTTACACCCAGTAGAACTCGCGTAGGTCATTAACATATCTCCACTAACACCCACACCTACCAAACACAACTTTGAGAGATTAACTTTGAGACTTAAAATACACTCATATAACTTTAGAATGGATTGTAAATTTGCCACCTGTTTTGTATCCGCATTTACAAAACAAATAGTATCATCTGTAAATTGAAGGTGTGACACCAAAAACCCTTTGCCATTGACATCAAAACCATTAATAATGCCCTTCTCTTCCACGACCAGCATTAAAGCACTAAATGTATCCGGCACAAGTGTGAAAAGAAAGGAGGGGATCACCAGGAGGGAGTCACCTTGTGTAAGCCCACATGAAGAGCTAAAGAAACCTTTCGATGTCTCATTAATCGAGACCGAAAAATGAGGGTGAAGGAGACACCCCATAATCCACCTAATTCACATATTTCCAAAACCTTTCTTAACAAGAACCCACCGAAAAAGCTCCCAATCCACCCTGTCATAAGCTTTCTCCATGTCGATTTTATACACTAAGCCTGGTTTCTTACATTTTCTCCTCCCATCAACCACCTCATTAGCGACAAGGATTTCATTCACAATCTGTCTACCTTTAACAAAAACACATTGGGAAGAAGAAACCACACTATCCATAACTTTATGAATCCTTAAGGAAAGAACTTAAAAAATAATCTTGTACAGACTACCAACCAGACTAATAGGGTGAAAGTCTGAAAAATCCTGAGCCTCTTTTTTGGGACTAGAACAATGAAAGTAGTGTTCATTCCCTTTCCAATGACTCCTCTATCAAAAAGTTCAGCTAACACCTTCATAAGGTTAGATTTAATAATCTTTCAACACATTTGGTAGAACAACATGGAAAAACCATCAGGCCTAGGAGATTTATCCTTATCTATAGAAAAGATAGCTTTCTTAATTTCCTCTTCCGAAAACTAAGATTCCAACTTATGGATGCACTCCTCTTCTAGAACATGGGAGAAGAGATTGTTAATTAAAGGTTTATCTATTGCTTCCTTAGAGAAAAACATGATAACTTCGTCTTTAATAACATTCAAATCGACCACATCCACCCCTTGCACATTTATACTAGTGATCAAACTTTTCATCTTTTTTCCCACACGCCACCTTATGAAAAAAATTGGTGTTGTTATCTCATTCTTTGAGCCATTTACACTTGACATTTTGCTTCCAATGGATCTCCTCCCCCCTAAGGATCACCTCCATCTATCCCAGCATAAGATTTTTCCACATAGCTACGGAATCACCCATACACCTGGAGGTATCCATGGAGCTGTCAATAAACTGAATCTCCTCCCAAATTTTCTTCTTGTTTTCCTTGATATTCCCAAACGTGGATTTATTCCAATTTATAAGCCCGCTTTTGACAAATCGTCATTTCTTCATAAATTTAAAGTCCTCAAACCCCGCCACCTCACATTTAGACCACCATCTACTAACACAATCAATGAACGAAGGATGAAGAGTCCACATATTCTCAAATCTAAAAGGAGAAGTCCCAAAGTCCCTTTTAGAACATGAAAGAAGAACCAACCAATGGTAAAAAACAACTTTAGGAAGAGCTTGTTGGACAAAATGAGGGTACAAGTTTTCCCAACAATTAGACACCATAAACCTATCCAGTCTGCTCATAATGGGGACATCCTATCCATTAGTACAAGTAAATGATGCATTGATCATCGAACTGTCCCTTAAACCATGTGACTGAATAAAGGCACTGAAATCCCACATGCTCCTAGCCAAAACCCCTTGAGGAGATTTTTCATAAATAACCTACAACTATAGTTTCTACAAGTAAAACCAGTCTAGAATAGATATATAAAATCACAGAAACAGGACAGACAACAAAAGAATTAAAAATAAGCTTAGGTAATAGATGTATAACTACTAGATGAACAAAACCCTCAAAACAAATCAATGAGAAGGCTCAAAATAAGAGGGGCAATTTTATTAATTTAGGACCCGGAATTCTGTTAAAGTAGAAATCAAGAAAATCAAGAATAGATTTCCAGTAAACAAAATTTTAACAGAAGGATTTAAATCGACTTCTTAAAATCAAGAGAGGATTATAATAAAGAAGAAAACCTAATGAAACACAGCAAAGAATACCTTTGTTTAAGTGGTGCTATTTGATGTCTTAGGTAGTCCAAAAACCTAGCCGTGAGACCCCTTTATTGTAACACAGTCCTTCAACCAGCAGCTTGTTTCCTTTAATATAATCAAAATCTGTGCAATTGATTGAACTTTTAAGGCTTTAACAAAATTGACATTAAAGGATAGGAAAGAAATAAAGAAGAAAAAAAAAAGAATTAAACTTTTTTGTGATATTGTTTTGCCTTCGTTGTAATTTAGTTCTCTTTGGGCAGCTTGTTGTATTTTAGTTTTTCTCTTTTCAATAAAATCATTAATTATCCAATAAATTAAAATAAAAAGATGAGAAAAGAAGAAGAAGAAGATCTTAAGAGAGAAGGAAGAAAGAGAAGAGAACTAGAGAATTCAATCTCTAAAACCCAGCCCCAGCCATGAGCTAAAAAAACCCTAAATTTTATTTCTCAAATTTCAATGAATCAAAACATATGTCAACCAATATATTTTAAGACTCTTAGGTGTAAAAATTTAGAAGTTTCTAAAAATAGAAACCTAACCCTACTTGGACTCCTAACATAAGACTTTCCTATAAAGAAACATGTTATAACTTAGTCTTAAAAGGGGCTGTCGACCAGCCCTTCTAGGAACTTTACTTTTACCTTTTTACCCTACTTTAAAAAGGCACTTTTACCCTTGGTTGATTGCCTTATTACCAGATTAACCCATTCATACAATATATACAAAAAAACTTAATACCTCATTCGGCCAACACTATTCCCTTCTCTTGTCTTCTTGGGTTTGGGCCTCCAAAGTGAATACTTCCTGTTCAACCAAGTGGTAGTTGCTGCATCATCCACCCTGCAGCTTAGCTATATTTCTGGAAAAAGATTCGGGTTTTACTTTAGCTCCACCGTACACATGGCAAGTCCTTGCTTCACTTGTTTATAAAGGTTAAATTTATAAAACTTTATTGGAATTACACTTGCATTTTTGACAACCACGACAGATAGGCTAAAAAGAATTCTCAGAAATATAAAAATGGGCTGGGAGCATTAAGGGATTAATTTTATGGTATGCAAGGAAGTTTATGGATGAGAGCCTCTAGATAAGATCTGTGATTATCTTAATAAGACTGTTCTTGAAATGGTGTAGGTGATTAGTCTATAGACCAAAGGAGCCTTTTGAGTTTTGAGCGTTTATCTTGAAGATCTGATAGGGGAATTAACTATATCTTCAGTGGGGGAAGAGGATGGATGGTAGAATAATCTGGCTTATGGATGGGCTGGAGAGAGGTTAATCATTTGTCCTTAGTAAGGTGTGGGTGAGGTAGGTTTTGGCTTGTATATCTGGTGCGAAGTTGGTGGGAGTAAGCATGAATTTTTTTGGAATATGTGCAGGTCATCCAGTAATCGGATGGTCTTAGTTTCCCTTGCTTCTCTATGAAATACTGTTTAAAATCTATGATAGTAAAAGCTGAGGAAACCACTGTCTAGCAGGTCTTGGCAAGGTGTATGTTGTGCTAATAAGGGCAATGGCATTCCATCTAAGGGTCCCAAGTCCAATTTCTATACAGTTATGAGTGTCCATTGGGGCATTCCATCTAAGGGTCCCAAGCTGAAATACTGTTTTATTTATTTATTTTTGGGTGGGGTGGGGTGGGGTGGGGTGGGGTGGGGGAAAGGGGGAGTTGGTAACAAAATTGTGTAGTAATTGGAATCGAAAACACAACATCATTATCACAAGGCAGTGCATCAGCCAGCTGAGAAAGGGATACATACTTTATGGGCAGATCTCGTTTTTTTTCTAAACAGCGAGAGGAGTCCTGTCACTTGAGGATGATTTAGATATTTATAGGTGGTTAGTTTCCTGTGAGATAACAGCCCCGCCACTCTGTATATGCATTCCACTTTTGTGCATGCATATTTGTCCATACATAATTAGAAAAATACAGAGACAATGAAGAAAGGAAAACAAAAAGAGTGAATACATGACACGGAAAATGACTAGATATGCTTAGTTTTTAGCATAAAGGTTATTATAGTATTTGTAAAGGTAGAAATCTATGACAGGTGGAAAACTAAGTTACGTGGATTAATAGGAAACAGAAGATAAGAATCATGGGAAAATACTGTGATGACTCAAACCAATTTTTTTCAAGGATGATACATTTAAAGAGGAAACTCATATTCAAAAATGAATTAAAAAAACGTTTATGTATTATGATTTTATTTTTGGTTGATTGCACCATTGTTAAAAACATTGCAGTTGCAGACTTTTTTTCTTTTTAGTTTGCACCTGCACCTGCACGTTACTCTTTACTCTTATGTTAGAATCAACACCTTTCATGGATGTTCATAAGTAATGGGTAACCATCACAGTAGGCGCATGGTGCCTTATATCAACTGGTGAAAAAATGCTGCTCAAGGCATATTTATGTGGAAAACACAGCGGACTATAGACTAGCACCAACACTTAAAGACACATAAACCTGTTGAAACTGTGTGCTTGTTCATAAATAAATAATACAAAGTAAAATTAGGGATATCCACAAATATTTATTAAATGCCCGGTTGTGCTTGTATATCATTGTTGAGGATGCTATTGTCTTCCATATTTCATATCTGTTTTTCAGGCACCAGTCTTTTTTCTCCCTTTTGGAAGCTAACATTGGATTAATGTCCTATTATTTGGCAGGATTTTCCAACAACTCTTTTGCAGGTCAATTCATTGTTCCTTTCCAAGTTCACAAGTCTATATGGTGAGCTGTATATCAGTGTAATTTTACAGTCAAAGTAGGAAAAAAGCAAATGATCCTCTGCAGTTAAAAAAACCTGGCAGCAAGTGGTGGTGGTGGTGTTCCTTGCATGCCACGAGGCAAAAAATTTAAAATTCCCTCCCAAAATTCAAAGCCCTGCATGATGTGGTGTGTAATCACCCCTCTCACTTGTCGCCAGGGTTTTTAACTGCATAGGATCCTTTGTTTTAGATAACATATGAATAAAGGGAAAATTACAAAATTGAAAAACCAATTTTTTTGAATGATTTGAGAAACCAAATATTTCTTTAGATGGAGAAATAAAAATTTTAAACACCCTCAAATGAAGTGTCATTACTGTGATATTTTTAATTTTGAAAATATAAAAGATTATTTGTTAAATGGATGAATCTTTTTGATTCATCAAAATTTATATGCCAATGTTACAACAGAGAAAAATTATACATCATAAACCTCTATTTTAATAGTAATAAAGAAAATGTTAAATCACACACCACAGGAGGAGAATCAAAAAATAACGTGACCCAATATCAGTTAGTATTTCAGATTTTCTTAGAAGATGCTCTAGTTGTTCATTTGTAACCGCGATACATCTCAGATTTTTAGACACATTCCCATATTTTTATCTTGGATTTCTGTCAGGTCCAGCAGAATCATTAGGATATGTCTATCTTCGCCCACGGGACTTGTCAAAATTTTTTTCCTCAATTAATGCCATCTCGGTGGAACTTAAGTTGACATGTAAACTTCCCTTTCTTTGTTTTTTTTAAAATTTTTTTTCAACTCACGTATTTCCACACAAATTTAACTGTGAAATGTAAATCTCTAAAGCGAGTAAGCTATCAAAATTAAAATTGATTGCAAAAATGCTTCCAAAATCTCAACCGTAGCACTTGAACAGATCAAAAGACAAAAAAAAATTGTTTACACTCGCATAATTTTTCCTCTGTTTGTGCGGACTCTGGTAAACATGATCCTGATGTGAACGAGGAAATGGAGGACATTATAGATTTACTATCAGAGGAACTAAATTTACAGAGAAATGTGACCAATGATAACATAGAACACACCAAGGAGTCGATACTAGACACAAGGAAGACATCTTCTCAGTACCAAAAAGAAGCAGAGAAGTGCAATGCAGGAATGGAAACATGTGAAGAAGCAAGAGAGAAGGCTGAAGCAGCACTCGCTGCAGAGCGTAAGCTGCCAATATTGTGAGAGAAACGTGCCCGTGAACAAGGGTGGAAGGACCGGAGAAGAATGTAATTATAAACGGGGGGATATTTTTGTTTTTCTATCCTCCTGTTTGGTTGGCAATTGGCACTGAAGGCTATGGATCCATTCTGCGCATATAAAGAGATTGATTTGCTTCAATATTTTTTAGTCACTTTATTCCTTTGGAAAATGAAGTACATCTAGCTGAACAGATTTTGCTGATTACCACCCCCCCCCCCTAAAAAAAAAAGGTTCATGCGTTTTTAGTTTGACCAAAAGTGGGGACAACTTAGGAGCAAGAATTAAAACCCAAATGTATATCAATAATGAGTTTGTAAATACATGCAATAATAATCACCTCGGATTTAGTGCAACCCCTAAATTGAGCCTAAGGTGAGACTGACATTAGGGGCCAACACATCAGCACCATAAAAGTGACTTGCACTTTCTGGGGGATGCCTTTTTGGTGCTGATGTGTCACCCCTGATGCCTGTCTCACCTTAGACTGACCTCAGGTGGTCTCACCAAATCCCCGGAATAATATTTGGGGTAAGTTTTGGTTAAAATAAAAATAGGGAGGATTTTCTCCTGCCAGCTTATGACCTGTTAAGGTCCTGTCTAACAGATGGCATAACATGATTGGTGGGAAAAAGTGAATCAATTTGTAAAAATTGTAAATCACTTTTTCCTTCCAATGGTGTAGTGCCACCTGTTAGACAGGACCTCAACTGGTCATAAGTGGCAGGAGAAAATCCGTTCTGGAAGCAATGTAACAAACCCAGGTTCTACAGCCAAAACCATTGGATTAGTATCCTCTTCGACCTGCATTTAGAAACTAACAATACTTATAATGAAACATCTAATTCCGAAAATAACAGATTCTAATCTAACGCTTCTTATAAGGAAGCAAAGGACCAACGATCTTCGTGTAGACCATATGTTCTGTTAAAAACAGAGATAGACATGCCAATCCAACAGCTTTTCATGGCCTACAGTCTACAGACCCCAGGTCTATTTCATGATCTATTCAAAATGATCGTCTCATCTTTCCACTAGACAACAAACACATCTAATTTTTCAGGGCTCCCTCAACAAAATCTCAACAGCCATGATAGCAGGAAAATAAAGAAATTTACTCTGAACTTCAGGTTAACAACCAATTCCATGCCAGAAATCACCCTCTTCTTTTTGTCAATGAGCTTCTTTGTTCAGCTTCTCTCTCTGCAATCTGGACACAGAACTCCGCTCCAAGCATCTCATGTATATCAACATTCAGTGAGATGCTCATGTCAACTCTCCATGATCACTTCAACAGACAGATTGAAGCCCAAATTCGACAAAACCCGAACTGCATTTGCAATCCTACATATGTTCTGCCTCGTCTCTAGTGGAGTGTAAGTGCTTTTTTTTTCTTCAAGACTTTTGGATCTTCTATTAGATTTGCTATTCTGTGGTTCGGATTTATTCTCTTGATCTACTACCATATTGTCCCTGGTTTCTACATGTTCACCGGCCCCAGATGAATCCGTTAGTCCCAAGAATGAAGTCAGCACCATAATTTTCGAGGTGGTGGAAATGCTGTTTGCGTCTCTTCACTAAATAAGGAGGGACAGTTAGCAATTGGCCCCTCTCGAGCTGCAGTGTCGATTACAACCACATTATCAGAAATAACAACCACCATAATCTGATGATTAACAATATGATTTAAATGAGTTGAATAAAATGTTCAGAAACTAAAAAGCATAAGCCTTTTCTTATTCATGTGGGGCAAGGTATAATATTTATTATAGAACTTTACTTAAAGCATATGTAAGAAGTAATATGCATGTTCTTGAGCCATGTAACTTAAGTTGAATTGCAGAAAAATTAGGTTGTCTTTTGGATATGACTTGTAATCTAGCATATGTTGCATGTACGCTACTAAGCAAATAAGTAAATATATGGATAAGAGAGACCTTCCCATACTACTGACTTCTTGCTTGAAGGTGTAAACTGCCATCATGCTGGAAGCCACGGACTTCTGCCTGAAAACAGAAACTTGATAAAAACAATGGATCCGTTATTTGCCAGAAAAACTTAAAAGGAACTTGACCAAGTCAAGTGAAGGAATCACCCTGTGCCACCATATGTCGTAGTACACGTAAATAAGTGCACATCTCCATGCACTCATTGACTTTTGGTCCACTTGTTCTTGCTCAGAAGCTAGTCTTACGATAACTTGGTTAAAGATTTTACCCAGCCATGAGAAAGCACTTGGAACCCAAGAGAGACCAAGACTAAGTTACCAATCCCTTGTCAGCATAAGTTTTTTATTTTTTTTAATTATTTTTTTATTTTTTATGGATATTACTCGTAAACATTCTAAATTGCAAAGTCTTAAATAGAGGTGTGCAAGGACCAGGGTGGACCTTAGTAGGCCTGAGGTAGGGCTCGTTTTTATATATTAAGAGCTGAGGCCCAGAAAATTCCAAAATATTAAGGTAACAGCACAGCCCAAGGCCCTTCAGTACATTATATAGTACTGGAAATCAATTAAAAAACACCTATGTATACATATATTGTGCCTTGAACCTTGGGCCAGGCCTTTTCAGGCCAAACCTAAGGTCGGGCCAGGCCTTTTCAGGCCAAACCTAAGGTCAGGCCAGGCTTGGGCAGGTCCAACCCTGTGCACAGCCTTAGTTTTAAGGTACTTCTACACCCTGACAACTTTCCGACATTCAATAAAGACTTCCACTGAACTGAGTCTCTAACATTAGTGCAAAACAATTAGTTATGTTCATTTCTCTAAATGAAAGGAATTCATATAAGATTCAATGGACTTACACATACAACATCATTCTCTGCAAAGATACTACGCATGTTGAGCTCATCAACAGCAGTTTGCCGCCTCTAGCAATCAAAGAAGTGAAATTTAAGAAGGCACTAAAGCAGCAAGGAGCTTTCAAATATATAACAAAATAATCAAGAAAAGATATTGTAACTAAAAAATCTGGCTTTTCAATACAAACAGTTCAATGAAACAGGAAAAAGGTTTCCTAAACAGACATACAATGTTCTCTTTCCTGATCAGACAGGCATCTCCTATCACGTGGGGACATGTGACCACCAATCCAAACCTTCGATATGGGCAGACCACAGGATTGGCCACAGACCCAAAGTACTTGGTATATACTATCCTAACTGGCAGGTTCGATGCAAAGACTACTGAATTGAACTGTCATGATGGTTAGAATCATCCAAAATGTATGAAGTTTTCGTTTATTGCCAATCTGAAAGGTGGCCCACAATTGGAAGGTTTAAATTGAAGATTTTGGACCATAGCCCCCCTTTTTCCGAAAAAAGATCACATAAAAAATATTAGCATTCCGCCCCATGCACCTGTAGGGCTGTCAACTATCTGCCTAAGCATTCTGCATTCGGTTCATTTTCAATCCACTTAAAGTGAATATGGATGCATCAACATCCAATAAATTTGGTAAATATTTGTTTATAAATGAACTAAATACAGATATGTATTCATCCGCTTTGGCTAAATATTCATAACCGTTTTAATTAAAATGTATATGTAATTTTATATTTTTTATACATCAATATACCTAATCAGTGGTAGTTATAGGTCAAGGTGTATCGCGATTGATACACCTCACACCTGAAAACACAAGTCACAACACTGACAATGTTTAGAGGGTGTTATAGTAAATACAATTTGATAGAATGAAATAAAACCCTAAGAGGAGATTATGTTGAGCAAGAGATGGGAAGAGAGAGAGAACAGAGGGTGTGAACTGTGGAGTCCCTCAAGCGGTCGGCAATGGCAATGGTTAGCAATAACAAGACGGTGACGGTAAGAGAACAAGACAATGGCGGAAAGGTGAAGCGAAATGGTAAGTTTCTATTTTCTCTCTTCTTCCTAATTTCTGTCTTCCTCTTCTTGGCTTGGGGCCTTGGTCAAGTGATTTGGCAGCTGTCTCTCTCTCTCTCTCTTCTACCCACTTCATCCTCAGTGAACCACAATACTCTTTCTCCCATCCCCCCATGCCCATCTGTCTCTGCAACCCCATAGGATGTGTTTATTGAAGGCCAATCACATAAGATGTTGTTTACTAAAATTGAGAAATTAAGTAGCTTATTAATTTGATGGTTGTAATTGAATTTCAATAAAAGAGTGTCGATGCCTTTTCCTTTAAACAGTATGCATTTTATTTTTCACACAAATGGTGACTCCTTAAAAAAGAAAATTTACATGTGCACAACTACTGAGGTATAAAACCAAGTTACTAACACTGATACAGGACAAACTTGGGAAAGCTTTGATTCTTGTGGGTAATGGGACCAACTCAACAGAAAACAAATCTGGTTATAGATTTCTGCTGGACAGCAGAAAAGAATAGGCTGGAACTCAGGCTAGGGTTGTCAAATGAAGCTGAAATTTGTTGGACTACCAATCCTTAAAGAGAAGTCTCTAGAAAGTTTCAATTCAAACGAATAAGTGGTTTTTTTTTTTTTTGAATAACTCATTTTTTTATAGAAGAACCAAACACAGAGGAAACCTAAAAAGCAAAGGAAAGCAAGAAAACAGGAGGAAAATAAACAAAAAAAGAAAAGAAAAATTACAATCCAATTGGCAACGAATCTCCTTTAAAAAATAATCAGCAGTGAGGACCCTCTTTTGGCTAAAAAGTCAACCAAGAACCAGATCATCCTAATGACTTAACAACATCCCTTGCCTCCTAAATCAAATGCGCAAGAAGTCACAAGCCCAAAGAAATACCCAAAACCCAGTTAACAACCACCAAAGAGTCTCCTTAAACTAAACAGCCACAAATTGGAACCCTTTAAGTTCCTACAAACCCATCACAAGAGCAAACAACTCTGCATTTGTGGAATAACAAAATCCCAAAGGCCCACAAACCACCCACACAATCAAACCATTCTGATCCCTTATGACACATCCAAAACCAGCTGAACCTGGATTACCAAAGGAGGAACCTATCACAGTCCACAAATCGGCCAACAATGAGAGCTTGAAAAAAGACAAGGATGCAAATCCCTCAAAAATCATTTAAAGAAATACCATAGAACTCTTTTGAGACCAAGGACCAAGGACCAAGAAGCCATCTCAAAAAAAAAGACATCGCAACTTTCAAAGGTAATTTTTGCAAGCCTTCAAAAATTCTTCTATTCCCCTCCTTCCATATGCCCCAACAAACCCCATGGTGAATCCCATTCCAAAAAAATTTACCATGAGACCCCAGAAAACTGCTTCTCTATAGCCTAGTAAGATCAACCAATAGACCAGGTATGACCCAAGACAAGAAGAATCTAGAAATAAAGTAGGACCAAATGAAGCTTGAGAACTTGCAATGCAACATGATATGTTTTCCAGATTCGCCACCCTCCATGCAAAGAACACAAATGTGAGGTGATAGGGCCATAAAGAGACAAGTCTTTTTTTTTAGCTCATCCATATTACTATTTGGTTGTAAGAAGCAATCCAAAGAAACGCTTAAAAGCCAAGGAGGCAATAAGGAATTTGATGGGGACATGGAAGATCAGGTGGGGCCCACATGTGCCTTGATGGGGTCCACACGTGGAGAGCTATGGACTTTCTTTCGCACATCACATGGAGACTTTAGATTGTTAGTAGAGTCATTTGTTAGTACTATTTCATGATTCTTAGTTATTTTTCTGTTTTTAGTGCTTAGGATATAGAGGTCTTTTTAGTTATTGTTTTGGCAATTTTAGAGAACGTTATTATGTTATGTTAGATAGGGGTGGTCGACAGTCCCCAAAGAAGCCCACGTCTTGGGTTATTTTCTTCTTATGAAGTGAGGTTTTAGGAAGTCTTATTTAAGAGTCCATTAGAAACAAGTTTCTATTTTTGGAAACTTCTAAATCTCATGTAATTTGAGTCTTTAAAACAAGTGGTTGACTGATGTATTGGATTCATTGGATAGAACAAAGAATTTTGAAAGTTCTTTTAAACCCACGGCTGGGCCTTCCCATTTAGAAACCTGCGACTGGTTTTCCTCTTGGAGAGATTCCATGTGGTTTTGACAAGCTTTGGTGAGATGCCAAGGTTCCCTGATTTGTGGTGAGACTACACTTCAAGTAATTCCTCTTTTTCTTCTTCTTCTTTTCTTTGAATTCTTGGTGGTTTTCATTAAGCCTTGATCTTTCTAATTGTTGTTTCTCCATTAAAGCACCTTCCACTGCATTCAAGAAACTTTCTTCGTGAGTTTCTTGAGCAATCACACCTTGCAGCCATTGATAACCCTTTCCTCCTTCCTAAGCCAAGAACCATTTTAGAACCTGACTCCTAAAACCAAACCCCTTTCTGTGTTATCTTTGGTCTAAAACTGAGCCCAACCAAGTTGAGCCCTGCCGCACACTTAGCACTAAGATTCCATCTGTTTTATGTTTGAAACCTAAACCCCCCACCTTATTAGTACCTTGTGGCAGCCCTTAGACAGCCCTATAATCAATTCTGAAATTGCAATTGGAAAACCCAACAGATTGGGTTCTCAATAAGCAAAGCAATTGTCGATGGGTTAGAGTGAAGGTTGGACCAATCGAACATGGCAAGATTCCCCGAGAGTTTGGGACCAAGATGGTGGTCAGTTTTATGGAGTTATGTGATCTCTTCTTCCGAACAGGAGAAGAAAGCTGGAAGTCGACTTGGTTTTTCTTCACCATACCAATGACCGGCAAATGGATGGCTGACCGGCGAAATAGGTATCGACAGGGGCCACCCCCATGGGTGGGGTCAGGAGGTAGATATCGGGAGGATACGAGAGAAGGTGTGAGCAGGGGAAGAGACGTTGTTCCCAAGGTGAAAGCTAAGTCATTCCGAGATACTGTATTACATAATATTACTTGGCCGTCAAGCCTTGGACCTATGTCGGAGGTCAGAAGAGGAGCAACTGTAATCACATTCTAGAAAGGGAACTAGAAGATAGGTTAAATAGACTCAAGTCATGTTTGGTGGGCAGGGTGGTGGGGGATAATCCGTCCACTTTTGCCTTACGGGAATGGGGCAAGAAAGCTTGGAAGATCGGTGGGGAGCTCCAAGTTCGCAGGATTCCTAAGGGCTTATTCCTATTCTATTTCCCGTCGAAGTCTGAGGCGGATAGAGTGTTACAAGATGGAGTGCATGCTTGGAATGGAGGCAAGTTATTGTTGGATGTTTGGCATCCGACAGTAGGTTGCAGGTGGAATGAGAAGGGTGATAGTGAGTGGTCTTCCGGTCCATCTATGGGGGAGGACAACTTTTGAAACTATTGGAGACCTGTGTGGGGGATTAGTAAACTTTGAGATTCAGGACCCTGGCTCCATGGAGTGGGTCTCTTTGAGGGTAAAGGCCAAAGAAGGTGCGGCAAGTCTTGTGGGTGGAAGATGGAATGCTAGCCTACAAAGTTCAGCTATGGAGATACTTTCTGCAGCAGGTCATGTCGTTAATGGCGTTAGATCACAAGTTGGATCGGTGGAGAAGAAAGGGCAAAACAAAGAAGGTCATAAACGAGGGGGAAGGGGCATTATGGAGGCGGGAATATATAAGGAATTCAAATTTAGAATCGTACGCAACGTAAGAAGAGATGTCAGATGGAGATCATGGGTGTAGGAGCGATGCCTCTTCGGGGAAAGGTGGAAGATGATGGTCCGCCCAGTCAAACTAGGTTCAAAAGAAAAATAATAAGTTTTTAAAAGACAGGTTAGGCCGAAAAGGGGTGGGGCCTATTAAGAGGGGGCAAGATTCAGCTCATTACAAGGAGTTGGATCTATTCGATAGGCCCATGAATCATGGGCCTTTATTGAG
This sequence comes from Platanus orientalis, assembly GCA_025762735.1. Taxonomy (NCBI): domain Eukaryota; kingdom Viridiplantae; phylum Streptophyta; class Magnoliopsida; order Proteales; family Platanaceae; genus Platanus; species Platanus orientalis. The sequence continues at coordinate 13,171,443 of JAOXJP010000012.1, read as the reverse complement.
GGGCCAGAGATTTGGCCCAAGACCTCGGGATAGATCCCTTATGTCATTCTCCAAGCCCAAGCCTAGAACGAGAACCAAGACCAAATTATATATGGGCCTGAATTGGCGAGGGCTTCAAACCCTTCATCTAAAGCTGGGATAAATTATGGGAGAAAGGGTGAGATCACAGGAGCTAAGAAGAAGAGCGAGGGTGATACAAGCGATCTCAGGGAGTCAGCTAGAGGTGCGAGAACTAAATGGGAATGGAGCCTGAAGGCGAACACACGGATTCAACCTTCGCATGCTCGGGCAACATCTTATCAAAAGGGCATCGCGATTCAAGAACCAATGAGGGAATTTGGTGGCAGATTAGACTCCGGCTATGTGGGTACGGGGAAGGAGGTAATGAAGCATATACCTGAATCGAGTGAAGAGGATGATGAGACCGAATGCAAGTTCAGTGCTAACAGTGCAATAAGTAGGTCCTTCTTCAAGGCTAGAGGTTCAGGGGATGAATGAAGCAACACCAAGCAGTCTGAAAGGGATTATGGGACCTAATTGTTATCATGCCGAGGAAGAAAGACCTGATGTGGAGCCTGATTGGGCTTATGGAGAAGCATTAGTGGAGAGGAGTAGAAGGTGGGGGGATTATACCATTGATCACTTGTTGGTGGAGTATGAGGGAGACAGTGATAGTATCCAGGGATATGACGAGGAAGATATTGTGAATGACATTGACCCGATCCTGATGCTCCCTCCTATTCATTCTGACTAGATGCTGAAAAAGGTGGTTGAGGTGAAGCGCAAGTTGGGTTACTCGTTTAAGGACATGAAGCAACGTGTCGAAAACTTCTTTTGGGAAATTGAACATAGAAGAAGCTGGAGTCCGAAAAGATCGAAGGTTTTGAGGAAGCCGGATGGGGGGCAGCGGAACAGTGAGTTAGCAAATTTACAATCTGATATTAATTATGATATAGGGGAAAACAAGAGGGATATAAGGAAATACCGAAGGGGGGGTCGTCACCATGAGTATCCGAATGAAGACCAACATTTGTACCTGGAATATTAAGGGAATGGGAAAGGAGGAGAAGAGGTGGGGGGTTAAGGGGCTGGTGGGCAGAGGGAAAGTGGGCTTGTTGATGCTTCAAGAAACAAAGGTGCATGATATTGATAGAAAAATGAAGCTGGATTTGTGGGGGAGGAAAAAGTTTGATTGCATTCATAAACTGGCAATTGGCCAAGTGGGGGGAATAATGGTAGCGTGGGATACGAATGTTTTGGATGCAATTGATTCGAAGATTGGAGATTATTCAGTGTCGGTTCTATGTAGAAATAAGGAGGATGATGTCGTCTAGGCATTTTTGGGAGTTTATGGTCCTTGCAACCAAACTTTATTCAGAGCTTTGAAGGGAGGAGTTATGCAGAGTTCAATATGGCTGGATGGTCCCTTGGTGCGCGGGGGGGGGACTTTAATGCAATTAGATTCCTGGAGGAGAGGTTGGGCGCTAGCAGACTTTCAAGGCATATGAGGAATTTCAACGGCTTCATTCAGGAGCTAGGGTTGGTGGACCTTCCTCTCAAGGGTGCCTCGTTTTCTTGGACAAATAATCAAAGCAGAAGGATGAGTAGTCGGTTGGATCAATTTCTATTTACGGATGACTGGTTGGAGCTTGCTCCAATGTTCATTCAGGAGGCCCTTCCTAACTCACTCTCTTAATATACCCTGATTATTCTGCGACCTATTGTTGAGCCTGCCGGACCATGACCATTTAGATTCGAGTTAATGTGGCTGGAAGTGCCGAGGTTTATTGATAAGGTGAAGTTGTGGTGGAAGGAGTGTGTGGTGGAGGGATCAGCTAGCTTTAAGTTCGCTCAAAAGCTGAAGTTTTTAAAGAAGATCGTGAAGTGGAAGAGAGAAGAATTTGGGGGCATTGAATCCAGAAAGTCTACTTGTTTGCAAAAGATTGAATCTTTAAAGAATATAGAAATGGAGAGGGGTTTAGAAGAGGAGGAGAAGGTTGAGAAGATGAACGTTGAGCAATAATATCTTAAGATCCTTCATACGGTGGAGAGATCTTGGCATCAAAAATCCAGATGTCATGGCTTAAGGGGATAAAAATACAAAAAAAAAATTCATAAGATGGCAAGCTGGAGAGGAGCCATTAATTGCATGGATCGTCCCTTTGTGGATGGGAAGTGGGTTTATGACCAAGAGCAAATTTGAAATGAGGTGGAGCAGTTTTATTCTAATTTATATACCGAGCCCTTACCAAATCGGCCGGTTCTTGAAGGAGTGGACCTTGAGCGTATTGACGATGATTAGTGTGCAAGGTTGGAGCGGCCTTTTACAAGGAGGAGATTTGGATGGCTCTCACTAGTATGGAGGAAGACAAGGCTCCAGGCCCTGATGAGTTCCCGACCAAGTTTCTTCGAGTTTGTTGGGAAGCGGTGGGCAATGATGTTTTTGACGTTTTTTCGAAGTTCCATATGAAGGATATGTTTTTGTGAGAATCTTGTATGTGAGCTGGGAGAGTCTCTCGGCTTTTGCCTTTCCCCCTCCCCCCCCCCTTTTTCCTCCCAACCTCCTCTAGGAGTGCTTGGATCATGTATCTCCTCCCCCCTCTCTCTCTCTCTTTCCCTCATCTTTATCCTAATTTAATAAATATTCATCGTTATCCAGCAAAAAATATATATGAAGGATAAGTGGTGCAAAAGCTTGAGCGCGACGTTTATCACTCTCATCCCTAAGAAGAAAGGGGCGGTTGATCTTAAAAACTTCAAGCCAATCAGTTTGGTGGGGTGCATTTACAAATTACTGGCCAAAACCTTAGCTATCCGACTTAAGGAAGCTTTGATAAATGTTATTTTTGATTCTCAGCATGTGTTCCTCCCTAGAAGACAAATGATTGATTGTTCGCTTATGGAAAATGAAAATATTGACGCCATGTTGAAAGCGGATTGGGCAAGGGTGGTTTGTAAAGTAGACATGGAGAAGGCGTATGACCACGTCAACTGGGGCTCCATTGATTGGGTGTTGGATAAAATGGGCTTTGGTCTAAAGTGGAGGAATTGGATGAAAATCTGCATAACATCTCCATCATTTTCAGTTATGGTGATTGGTTCTCCCAAAGGATTTTTCAAAACAAGTAAGGGTGGAGTCTTCAGCAGGGTGACCCGTTATCTCTTTTATCTTTTTATTATAGTGGCTGATCTCTTGGACAAAATGGTAGCCAAGGCAAACTCGGTGGGGCTTATTCAAGGGTTTCATTTATGAGGAGGCATGTCGATCCCGTTTATCCACTTTACAAATGACTCTCTCTTCATGGTGAAGGCGGACTTGGAAGTTTTGCAAAATCTGAGATGTTTACTTCTGATAATGGAAAACAGGCCTAAAGGTGGATTGGAGCAAATCTACTTTAAGCCTGGTGGGAAATATTCCCAACATAAGGAGCCTTACTTCAGTTCTTAAATGCGAGGTCCAATCCTTGCCGATTACCTATCTGGGGCTCCCTTTGGGGGCTAAGGCTACAGCTTCGGCCATTTAGAATCCGATTATGGAGAGTATGAGCAGAAAGCTTTCAAGGTGGAAAGGACAATTTTTGTCAAAAGGGGGGAAGGTGGTAATGCTCAGAAGTGCCCTCGCAAGTGTTCCCATATACTTCTTATCGGTATTTCAAGCTCCCAAGTTGGTTATGAATCAGTTGGAAAGAGTGATGCGGGATTTTTTGCGGGGCTCAAATAGGGAAAAGATAAAGATTCATTGGGTGGGGTGGAAGGATATTTGCAAGCTTGTTTCACAAGGAAGTTTGGGCATTCGTTCTTTGGGGGTAACTAATAGAGGGTTGTTTAACAAATGGGTGTGGAGATTTGGAGTGGAAAAGAATTAGTCATGGCGGAGGATAGTAGATACTAAATATGGGGAGTCGTATCTTGGATGGACTAGTGGCATTCCGAAGGAGGCTAGAGGATGTGGGGTGTGGGCCAACATTTGCAAAGGAGAAGGAGGCGTTTTCCGTTTTGTCAGGTTCCAAATCAACAATGGGGAGAGGGTTCAATTTTGGCATGATCCTTGGTGTGAGAGAGGCATTGGCCAGTCTTTTTCCGTCTTGTTACAATCTGGCGAAATGTAAGTGGGAAACGGTTAAAGACCACATGATCAGAAAATTAGCATTTTGTTCCTGATATATTCAACCTAGAAGGAATCTCAATGATTGGGAGATTGAAGAGATGGGGCGCTTATTGGAGATTTAGGGTCGGTATTGCCTTGGAGAAGCAGATCAGCAGGATGAGATGGTGTGGTGCTTCGAAGAAGAGAAGGGGTTTACTGTCAAATCGATGTGTTGAGGCTCTGGGTCCTGTTAGTCAGATCTCATTTCCGGGGGAGTGTCTATGGAACTCGCAGGTGCAATCTAATGCCTCATTCTTATTGTGGGAGTTGTGGTGAAACAAGATTCCAACCTCAGACAACTTACACAGGAGAGGCTTGATGCCTCCCCAATTGGTGTTGCTTATGCAAAGGTGACGGGGAATCAGCTGATCACTTCTTGCATTACCCATGGTCAGCTCCGTTATGAGACTATTTTATTAACAAGTTTGGAGTTGTTTGGGTAAAGTCGTGCTCGATCAAGGAGTTACTATCCTGTTGGCCGAAACAAGCTCCCAATACCAAGAGAAGCATTGGCAAGGACATGTGGCTTATGGTGCCGGCGGCGGTATGAGAGACTGTTTAGGAGGAACACAACAAGAGAACATTTGAAGGAGTTGAGAAGGAATCCTGGAGCATCCTCGATATCATTCTTGCAAAGATTCATGGATGGCTTTTCTAGGGCAATCTAGAGAAGCTCCCCCATTCAAATTTTGGATCTTTGAATGGGATTCGGTCTTGTTTTGGGACTCTTATGATAGTTGTGGGCTGCCTTTGTTTTCCTGTTTTTAGCATTTCTCATGTTGATCCCTTTATATCTTAATAAAATACTTTACTTGCTTCAAAAAACAAAATTATAATTGAAGACAACATGGAAGAGGGCTGTGAATTGCTTGAAGATTGGAAAAAAGGTCAAGAAGAAGCCATGGTGATCAAGGAAGACTCAAGGAGAAGAAAAACCAGAAACGATGTACAAGAAGGGTTTTCAAAATTCAAAATTAAAAAGTGCTGATGAAATCATTACGCATGAGAGGATGGACTTCGAGGGCTACCTCTCCAATGACAAGGAAGATTGTAGGATTGAAAATAACCCTTCTTTTAGGGCACCATCAAGGGCATTAACTACCATTGGATCTCCCCACTTGATTAAGGCCCTAACTTCCAATTATACCCATCGATATAAAAGGAAGAACATTGGGTGAAGGGACTAGGCAGTCTTTTCAGCTAGGGAAAGGAGTGAATTTTGTATTCCTATGAATGTCCTCGATCAATATATACACAACAAATCTTATCCGCATGTTAAAAGGGCATCTGGGAATTACACAGAGGGGTCGGGCCTACGAATCAAAGATTAGGTCTTATCCCACTTCAGTACAAAGTCAAACCAAGAGAGATCTAGAGTGAAGAAGATCGACTTGCCCCTATGCACTTGGAAATCGATGTCCCTTGGGAAGATTTGGAGGTACCCTGGAAATTAGGGAATCGTCTAAAGGAGAGAAATCCAACCGGGAGAAGGAAACTTGGATAACAACTTCAGATATGGAGATTGTACCTCTGAATCGTGAAAACAGGATTAACCATGCCAAGGATACGATACGGGCAAAGAACATATCCACAAGTTATGGGGATGATCTCAGAGAGGAAAATGAATTAGAAGATAGGGAAACGAAAAGCCTGAGATTGGCAGTGGTTAATTCATAAAGAGATGATAGGGTCTATTGACCTATCTGATGGGAGCATCATTCGACCATTGCTACCTAGAAGGATGAAACCATTTACGGAATACCTGATAGAAGCAATGGCTAGGGTAAAATTGTTGAACTTACGTCTCTGAGGGATGACGAAGATAATGGTTCAATGGGTTTTTTTACTCCTATAGGCGAACAAATGAAGAAAATTAAAGAGCAAAATATTTGAATGCTCTGATCGTAACGTTAGAAGGACAAAAACCAGTGTCTAATGTCTCTAAATGGGTCATCAACACAATCTAAGTTGTTAGCAATTTTGTGGGGGTTTCCTTTGAAGGACATGAACAACAAGCATGGGAGTTGTTTGCAGCTTTGGAGAGGGATGGTTCAGAAAGGGGATTAAAATGAATGAAAATCAGAAAGCCTAGACAAGTTAGAAATCTGGAATGTGTAGTTAATTATGAAAAACAGGGTCACAGTGTGGGAAGAAAGGGAACGAGGTCTTTGCGTGACTACTAACTCTCTCTTTTTGGAAGCTTTTGGCCTGGGTTTCCTTGTTGATCAAGTCGATTTCTATCCTTTCATGGAATGTGAGAGGTCTGGGCTCCAACAAAAAGAAGGCAGTGGTGAAAGATATGATGCAAAAAAATAAGGTTGATATTTCCATACTACAAGAAACAAAGCTTGGATGGGCTGATCGGCTTCTCCTAAGAGAAGTATCTCCTTTTCACCTTGTGGAAGTGGTTTGTCTGCCATTGTCAGAAAGCCTCAGGAGGCATTTGGTTATTTTAAGATGTAGCGAAAATTGATATGGTGGATTGTTGTGTGGGACAATTTTCAGTTTAAATGATAGGGAAGTTAAGGGGAGGTATCAAAAACTAGGTGGTAACAGGAGCTTATGGCCCACGAGAAGGAAGCCTTCTCCATCCTTTTCTGAAGGAATTGGGAAGTGTTCAAGAGAGATGGAATGGAGCATGGTGTATTGTAGGCGACTTTAATGAAGTGTTGGAGCCGAATGACAGGAATGGAGGAAAGACTAGAGGAATGAGAGAGTTCATGGAATTCATCGATTTGAGGGGCTGCGAGATCTTCCCATAGGGGGGGGCTCAGATATACTTGGTCCAACA
>JAOXJP010000012.1:13138164-13150321 GCA_025762735.1 Platanus orientalis | reverse complement strand
CATTTCACTTTTTGGGGATGTCACATCACCCCCCCAAAAGTGAAATGATACCCCCCTCTGTCTCGGCTCCCAATGTCGCACAAGGGGGGGCGGCGCAGACAATACTCTCCCTGACTGAATTCAAATTTCAAGTGTCAAATTGCCACTACCTTTGTGACTGTGATACTGACGGTACCATTTGGACTGTAGAGTGTTTTCAAACTGTAGATAATTTTGTTTCTAGCAAATTTGATGTGCAAACGGGAGGGTGCAACCGCTAATTATTAAACATGGACCAATCTGGTCGGTTGGACCATAAACACGACGGATTTAACATCAAACCCGGTCAGCTAGACCATATTCTGAACTCGGATTATTGGATTGAAAAGGACAAAAAAAAAAAAAAATGCTCCACCAAATTTAAAGTGCAATGTACAAACCACTAGACTATGCAATCATCTTTTCTATTGTTCGTAACATCAAAATTAATAATTTAAACAGAACATTCATTTTTATCATGCTTATTTATGTATACCTTTGTTTATTTACATTATATTTTGAAGTATGTGTTATAAAAGTTTTACATATTATTTTCAACATTTTTCCTTATTTACTTCAAATTTCGTAGCTTTTGAATTGATTATGAGGTTTGATCAATGATCCACTGGTGAACCGGTGACTCAATGATCCATGTTCCCATGTGGATTGCTTCTTCGTCACTATGGATTTAAATTTACGATGTGTGTGTAAGGCTAGAAACCCTCGACCAAAAGAGTATTTTACAGAGAGCCCACAAAAATTTTCATTAATAACTAAGCTGTTTTGATCCTTAAGACACAATTCAATGAATTTAGAAGGTCCTTTTAAGAGGCCCCGATGACCATACATGGAACTTATCCAATTTTTAGAGTCAATGTCCGGTCCGGACTTAAGAACTGTGGTTCAACCAAGAGCGGGGCGATTTTGGATCACAACTTGGATTTTGGTACTTGTAGAACCTTCCCCCGCCCCCAACCAAAAAAATTAAAAGAGGCAAGAGGCTGGATCAGTGAGGTTTCGGTAGTTATTACCGTTGTAACTGTACAAAGGTCGAGGTCCTCCGATTTGATCAGTTAACTCCCAACCTGTGTGGGTTTCAAAAGGGAATCTGACACCCTACTCAAATAAAAACCCGCATTTTTCTCCCCCCATTTTTTTCTTGTTCTTGACAAACCCTAAACATCCCTCGATCTTTAGCTGCACCATATTTTTCATATCACCAGCTTCAGCCTTCAGGTGGAGGCGAGACTGCAGGTTCAGGTATGGAATTCGGGAGATCTCCTCATGTTAGCGTACAGTACATTTACATCCATATATGTGGTCCAAGAAGAATCCGTGCCACATATAAAAATTCCATTCCTCAACAAGGAACACGGTAGAATCAACAATTATGAAAGAAGATGCAAAATTTTACGGGCTCGTTTTGCATGCACTGCAGAATAATACTTTTTTTTTTTCATTTAATTAATAAAAAGCTATTGTCTTAATGAAGCAATTTTTATTTTTTAAAGAAATTGGAAAGTAACTTTTGTATGATTGTATCTCTTCTTTTAATTATTATACTGTTTTATGTGTTGATTGACACCTATTCTGATTTCCCTCAATGTGCTATAGTTTTCCATCAATATATCCCCAATTAAATTAATTAATTTGCGATCTTATGTAACACCTCAATAGTTGTTTTTTTTCCTCTTATAGTAGCTGTGATATTTGCATACATTGAACATGATTAATCATCTAGTATACAAATAATTGTTTAAGTCATGAGTACACCTTAAGTAAGACATCGACATTGTCAGATGTATATTGACAAAAAAACCCAAAACAAACAATTAATTTCCTTGCTTCCTAGGTGTAGGTTAGTGTGAATTTGGCGCGTGTGTGTGGGCAGGGATAGGCAAGTGGGCAATGGTTGATAGGTTAGGGGTGAAGATGGGTCTCAAAAGGTCTCTTGAGTGGGAAATGAGTATCCTAACTATCTACACTACAGCGCACCATAGATACTTTTTGGTGTTTCCATCGTGTAAGACTTATTTCACCCCCTTTTTCCTCAAGGGATTGATAACCCACCTTTCAAGGGGCTACCTAAATTCACCTCCGTTGGATAATGTTGTGTAGATGAGTTCCGAACCCAGGTCTCCATGCCTTCAACACACAGACTTTACGAGTTAATAGGCATATGCAGCACAATGAAATGAAGAGAGCATATGTTTCTGTTTACCTGTTTATGTGCCTATGTAAAAGTAAATGGGTTTTACCTAAGGGATTAATTTTGATTGAGGTTTGTAGTTGTAGGAAAAGAAATAAAAGGCATGTAATATTGAGATGTCATAAAAAGGGAAAAAGTTTCTTAAAACTTGTATGTGAATCACTATATAGTTGGTTGTTAGTGGGAATGCTCAAGGTTGCGACAATGAGCACTGTCCAAGCTATTAATTTGACCATTAAATAGGTCACAGATTAATCTGGGTAAGGGAACTTTGAAAAATATGATAAAATTAGGTGAGATTTAGAATTTAGTGAAACATGTTTTTGGAATAAAGGTAATTCCATAATTGTAATTCAAAGGGTATGGGCATTTTAGAAAAAAAATAAAAATGCTTAATGCTATAAACATAAATGCTTATGTATATTGTTCAAGGTTGTGTTTGATTGCACCCGGTGGAAATTTTTTATAAAATTTGCCATCACAAATTGTTAGGCAAGTGCTATTTAGATGGCAAAGCACTAGGGAATGCTGCAATCGCAGAAATTTTGAAAGAGAAATATCGGAAAATCACAAAATTTTTAACTCCTAAGCATTGTGTTGGTAGTATAACTGTCTCACATGAGCTCTCTTACCCTACCTATTCTCCCTTTCTACCTCCTATCTATATATCTCCTCCCTCATGAGGTCTATTTGCATGCATGTCCATTGGCATTTTCTCATTTATGTATGCATATACAATTGCATTCATATAAGAAATAAACAAGCATGCCTATTGGTAGGTGAGAATATATTTGTGTAAGCATGTGCGCAAATGTAAAGAAAGTGCAGTTAGGTTAGTTGGTTTGAGTGTTAAATGAACAATTAGAAGGGTGTAGGTTCCAACCTTGCTTATATAGCTTCTTCAACCCCACTCCCCCCAAGAAAAAAAGGGCAAGTGTGATGTTATGTAGGTCCATATATGTATGTACATGTACAAGACGTTTGTATGTTATATAGGTAAGTATTCATCAAAAAAAGAAAAAAAAAAGGAAAAAAAAAGTTGTGTAGGTAAGTACAATTATCATTCATAGTTTGATGGGAACCTTGTTAGATTATATTATTGAATAATGAGCCTACAAATTCAAGATCTGTGAGAAACTCAAATTCTATATGAAAAAAGGTATTCCAAACAGCACGTAGAGCGCAATTAAGTAAAAATTGCAATATATTTTAATTGTGAAAATTCATACCTCTTGTTGCAATATTATCTAACTTTACATACTTAGCCAATGAGTTTGTTAGCTAGCACAGACTGCACAGTAATGGTGATTGGTGAAAGTCATGCAGTTGTGCTTCTTCTCATAGACATGTTAGGCCATTCTTTTCGTTAGTGATAGAATGGTGGACACCATCAGTTTGCAGTCAATTGGCTTCGTAAGGTAAGCATCCATACCCACCTCCAAGCATTTGGCCTCGTCCGATGACATTGCATGGGCTGTCAGTGCAACAATGGGAATGTGTGAACCAGTTCCTGCCTCGGATTTCCTGATTGCTTTTGTTGCTTCGTAACCATCCATTTTTGGCATCTGGGGTTATCACAGAGACAGGAGGTTTAGAAGCTATACTTTATAATCTGATTTGCTAATGTTAAAAAACTACTGTACAGTTAGATTCATGAGAAAATGCTAGGATTTTCACTTTTGAAATTATGACAAAGAGCTTAAGATACAGTAAGGAGTATGGATGGAATGCAGGAATTGTCTTCTACTTGCTTACTTGACAATCCATGAGGATCAGATCAAATGCTGGAAATTCCTGTATTTGTGTTTGCAATCTGGTTTTACCATCTTGTAAGGGAGATTCCTTTCTTCTACCTTCCTCTGCGCTAAACATGCGATTCAGAGCATCTACTGCCTGCAGTCCATCTCCTACAGCCATGACCGTGGCACCCATTTTTTCCAGCATTATCGTTGCAACTCTCTGTAGTACAGGTGTATCTTCTGCAAGCAGTATGCACAAGCCTTTAAGAGATTTTTGTCCATTAGCTGCCTTTGTAGATTCTATATGATCTTGTTCTTTAGGACTTTTGCCAATTGTCAGTTCAATACATCTTGAATTTCCACTTCCGAGCACTGTTGACACTGATGCCTTTCTGTTGTACATTAACTTATGTTCTGCGACTTCATTATCATGAGAAGTGGATTGAATTTGACTTGGAATGTCTTTCTTCAAATTTTCCTGTTTTGAGTAGTCCTGACTAAACTCATTTATACTGTTGATTGCAGCCTTCCTGTGTGGTGGAGAAGGTATTATAATTCTTTCTCCTGGTATTTCTTCAACGTGAAATTCACTTCTTCTTGAATTAGAACTTCTTGTCTCAGATTTATCTGAATCGTCTGAACTGACAACATCAAAATGAATTGGATCGACTTCAAGACATTCATGCAAATCACCTTGCGTTGTTGAAGTTCTTGTAGCAGTCAGACTTTCCTGTTGCAATTCAACATTTCTTTCTTTTATGACAGTTTCCAAAATCTGAACCATTTTTGCTTTGTATAGTGGTTTATTAACCATCAACAAATACCCTTTCCTCCGGAGCTCCATCTTGACAGCATTGGAGGTCTCATGGTTTAGTATCCATGCAAACTTTGCTTTCCCATGATATTTGTCAAGGAACTTGAGCTGCTCCTTCCATATATCTGTGCTTAGGTCAAGAAGCCCTATATCGACTACTATGACAATATTTGAAGTCCTCATGTTTTGGATATTTAATACTTCAGATCTCAATGTTTCACTTGTTGTACATTGTGTATTGAAGCCACTCCTAGGGATTATACTGCTGGCTTGAAAGACCTCCCGAATAATTTGTGTTAGTTCATTCCACTCAGATGCTTCCCACGTGCACACTTGGTTTTTCCTTAACCATTGGGACATGATAACCCTACCCATACTGCCATTAAGTGCGAGCAACACCTGCATTCACAATTTAATATTAATCATTTTTTTCTTAACTTCTCAGAAAAGAAAGTCATTCTAAAGTTGACAAGATGACCTAGAGTGAATTAAACCAGTTCACACGAGTTTCTGAAAACTTGTTCAATATATAGTTCTGACTTCTTTCTTTCTTTATTCTTTATTCTTTCAAAAAATATTGGCCCAAACTGATGACTGAATTATCTGATTTTTCCATCATATGACAAAAGGAGAGAGTTCCATACATACCTCGTAATACATACATGTATAATTTTTGGGCCAAATATTTTGGTTTCTCTCAAGGCGTTCAATATATATATATAAGTATTGTCCTTTCTTTCTTTCTATTTTCTTCTTATTCTTTTTCACATTTTTCAAAACGTTGGCCAAACTGATAACTAATTTAACTCATTTTCTCAATAGTTCACTCATACACACACATAAGACACAAGAAAGGAGTTCCACACATACTTTGGATTGCTTATATGTTCAGTCTCCCTTAGGCTAAAGGTTTTGGTTTCCAAAAGTACTGGCCACCAAAAGAAAAAGAGCAGGCAAATCTACACAAGGATTTTCTTGTAATAATTCTAGACTCTACATTCCCAAGTGCATATTATCGAGGATTAAACAATTTTGCATCTTAACAAGAATTGTGATGAGGATATCGGGTCCAGGCGCGCATTCCAGACTTACTAGAGACTGCAAGAGAGCTGGACCTCTACTTTGGTTCCAGTAGAGGATCTTCACATGCTCAGGACTTTGTTTAGGCTTTATTTTGGTGTTTTTATTGTTACTAGACATTATTTTTGTCTCTTGTTGGGGGAGATGGACACATTTATTTGAGGGTAGTTTAGTCTTTATTGGTCTTTTAGGGATTTTTATGTTTTTATTTTTATTTTTTATGTTGGAGGGTAGTTATGATATATGTTGGTAGTGGTTAGGGTATTTCAGTCCATGGAGACTTATTTTGTATTCACCCTAGCCGTGGGAGTCTATTTATAAACCCCACGACTAGGGTTTTCCATGATATACGATATTGAGTTTTCAAATTGGTGTTGTTCTCTTCTTCTTCCTCCTTGGTCATGCAGGTGGAAGACTCAAAACCCTGGAAAGGAACTAGATTCCCACCTAGTTTAACAGTGGTGGTGGTCCTGGTGGAGGCCAACCCTGATCCATCCACTCAATTACTCCGTTTTAACTTGCTTCTCTACAGATTTGCTTGCTGAAAATTGCATACAGTTGAAAGGAATCACATCATCTCACTCCTATTTTCAATGATTAAAGTGATTTGAAGCTCCTAGGATCACCTACACCCTTGGGCGATATAGTACCGGTGGAGGACAGCAGCAAAACTTCATTCAAATCTAAACCCCATCAGGGTTTAGACTAAGGAGGTGTGAAACAGGCTGCTGGATTGATTTTTGAAGATTGCCTACCAGCTGCCACAAGCCAAAGTTGTGGGTGAATCAACACTTCTAGGGTGTGCTAGACACTTGGACGATCCACCTAGAAGCATCCTGCTGAAGTGTGAAACACACACAAGACCTTATAAGGGTATTCTAGGAGCAGGTGGCACCTCAGATTTTTGGGCTGATTTTAAGGACTTATGTAAACTCCCATAATTCGGCTACTTGGGATTGATATTTTGGTTGGTTTCATACTGCAAGACACTAAGGCTTCCAGCTGCAGCAAACACAGGTTTTATTCTTCTTGTTTAACCCTCTTTTGAATTCCCTAAAAGTAGTGATTTTGTTGGAAATTGTAGCACGTATTAGGGACTGTTTTGCTAATTTTCTGAGTATATTTCCAACATCTCAGCCCCTCTTTTCTAACCCTACTCTTACTTGACATTGACCTCTTAAACCCCCATGCCATACCCATTAATTACCTTGTTTAACCCCATGCTTTAGCACACTTTAAATTTTCTGTGCACATGATGTTTGTTAAAATTCCCTAGAAGGGTGCTTGCTGGATTTTCACTTTTGGACAGCCTATATACATTTCTAATACCTTTGAGTCCCATCTATAGGTTTAGTAAAATGCCTGGGGTTAATCCCCTTCACTCCTTTAATGTTTTCCCTCATTATTATCATCATCGGAGCACTTTATTGTATGTTTTACACCATCAGAATTTTCTGGACATCAAGCACAAACTTTCCATATCTCTAATTTAGTAGGATATCTTAACATTTTAATTAGGTTTTAATTTTGTCCTTTGCTTTGTTTTCCTTAATTCCTGTACTGCATTTATCCTAACTTAAGAACCACCTAGTTTGCATGTGATTAGTATGAGTAGGAATCTAGGTTATAGCACTTTACTACTTGTATAATTTTATGCCTTATCTCCTATACACACTCTTCACTCACCTACATGCATGCTGCATCAAATTGTCTGTCCCAAGAAATAACATTGAGTAATATGGCACATATGGGGCAGTATGATTAGAACCTTTATGATAAAAGAATTAAGAAAAAAAATGAAAGGTAAATTAGAAGAAAATAGTGTTACTCACTGTAAAACCATGTTTGGCCAATTCTATTTGACAATGTTGTCCCGTACCATCCACAGGTGTATTGAGGACCAAGTATAGTTGCATTAGAGTCCCTGGACCATCCTTCCTTACAACTTTGATTTCTCCACCCATCTTGTTAACCTAGGAACAACAACCCATCTCATCATAAGCAAGATGGAGCATGTTGAGAATGAGGTGAAAAGGAGCATATAACAGTGTGATGAATATGTTTTGGGTGGAGGTAAACAATTGTTGCAGCATGTTAGTGTGATATATTTGTCTCACCCAAAACAAAAATGCTACCAAGCTGTGCAAATTTTTAGGTGTGGCAAAGTTGTGGAAATATGAATGATGGCCTGAAATCTACGGATTGGATAACTAAGACAATCAGATCAAGCCAATTTTATATATAGGAGATGATGGATCCTGAATGTGAATTTTATTACATGTGGGGTAATCTCGCCAACATGGTTAATGAAGTGTCATCTCTCTGTTTATTGTGAACCAACCAACTCTCCCAAAGCCTTAAGAGGTAAGGAGATATATGAATTAATATACTTCAACACTCTCCTCATCTTGACTTGAGCATCCCTTTTGTTTTATGTTCACTATTCCAGTGTTATGCTTTATCCTGCTGGACAGGTTTATACTGGAAATGGTTGACTCACCATGGTGCGTACTATGCATAGGCCAAGACCAGTCCCACCATGCCTGAAAATAGCAAAAAGCTCAGAACAACCCTATGGAACCTTCACATGTTATGTCTCATGTATAAAATAAACTCATTAACAAGCAGAAATCTGATGTTATTGCAGTTCAACAAAAATGTGATTGTAAATTGGCTGCATGTTTGTTTATTTGGACCATACAATGAATAAGCCACATGTATATATTGAACATGGCCCAACAATTTTGTCAACAACATAATCCTAACTATCTGATCGGTGGAGCATGGTGGAGTGTTTACCATGCTTTACTGACCATTCAAAGGTACAGATTCAGTTACACTGGTAGGCATATCTGATAGGGTTACATCCAATCCAGGATTTAGCCCGTCAATTGGATGGTCCGGATCAATAAGCGTATGCATCATGTGTTCATTTCCATTGTTTTTCTTGACAAAGTAATATATGCCAGTGGGGCAGTGAAGCTTAAGTAACCACTTACGTTCTGGTTGTTGAGGGATCAGCTTGTTCAAAGCTTTCAAATACAGACTCCCATTTGCTTGGATCAATTCCTACAGAACAAAAAAGTTATCTGTTACTTAATGAGAAACTGAAGCTATTATGGTTTAAAGGATGCAAAGTTATTATTGTGGCTTCCTGAAAGGTCCATACCACAGCCAGTATCATCAACTTCAAACCAAAGAACAATTCTGTTATCTTTCTTGAAGCCTCTCTTTGTATGATTTCCATGTTGCTTCTTTGTTTTGAATACAGAACGTGATTCCTTCTGATCGAGGGGCGACTCCGCAGTGTTGCTAAAAGTACTGGATGCCTCACACCACCCTCGCAGAATAATGTGACCCGCTGTAAACCATTTGAAACTGTAACTTGGTAAGCTTACTTTAACTTCTTTTTTCCTAGGAAAGTTTGTAGTACTTTTACTGTTTGAGTTCTGTATCTTGGTATGTTGTTTTCATAGTTTTCTATCTTTTCTCTTGGTTGATACTTTGCTTCATTCTTTGTTAACATTTATATGTTCCTGTATATGTCCATTTGGAATACTTAAACAAGTAAACACTTATCTAAGTTTCTATTTTGCCGGATCAAAGAATTACCAATTGACAAAATAAGTTCCAATTGAGATTTTTTGATTCATAAGTCATTGCATTATCATTATAGACAGCACTAATAAAGGTATTCCACATGTATTGGTATTTTTCTTTCTTTATTTCATTCACTCTTTCCTTTTCTTTTCATATAGTAAGTTCAGCATATATATTTTTTTCTTGCATAGGTAGCTCTCTTAGAATTATGAAGTAAATTACTAAATTAGAGCTTGCTTTGGGGTACTGAAGAAGTGGGAACAATATCAACTAAGATAAAAGAACCAAGTCTTTAGCTTCCATTCAAGGGGTTGATATGGTTTGGCCAACTCAACTTAGTTCCAGTGAATCCCGCCCAAGTGTGAGTTTATTTGAGTCTTGACTCATAATGTTATTGGCTTGCAGGAATGGCTTCAATAAGTCTATGAAATTGGTACTTGATATACCTAATGCTCAAGTCACACATGTGATTCAAATATTATATTGTTGGGGTAACATGTTGCACATGGACAGCATGATGGCTCAATTCAGCCAAGTTCTATTTAATATAATTGGTCAACTCTGTTTTCGTCCTGAGTGTTGTTGGGAAGACTCCTCCCGCAACATGGAAGAAAATTTGCCAATTTGGTGCTATCTGCTTCACTGAATTGTAGCTGCATATGGACTTTGACTTGTCTCATGAATTAACATGAAATGTATCATTTTCCTGTACCATCATATAAAACTACAGAAGAGGAGATGGTTGAACATATGTTTCTTCATTGCTCTTATGCTCATGATGTTTGGTTGATGGTGTTAGTGGAAGCAGATGTGGGATGGGTTCTTCCCAGCAATCTCCCGGATCTCTTTGTTCACTTGTCCTTTTTAGGGAAAGAAAAAAAGGCAAAAGGATTTGGAGGTTGTGGTTACAAGCCATCTTGTGGTCCCTTTGGCTGGAGCAAAACAACAAGATCTTTGAAAATTATGTGGAACCTTCATACGAAGTTTACAAAAGAGCTCAGGATAGTTGCCTTGGGTGGGCCAGTGCTAGTAATGATTTTGTTAACCTGTCATTTGGTGAGCTCAAAAGGGATTAGGTTAAAATTGTAAAGCACGGTGTGGACCTGTAATTTTTGTATGGCTGCTTTGGGGGGATGTCTTATCCCTCTTTTAATAATATTTTTTCTCTTATCAAAAAAAAAAAAAAAAGAAAAAAAAAAGAGAGAGAGAAACCCAAAAGCAAACTGTACATAGGACATATCACTCTGCAAGAATGAGGCTGGTATTGAGGTTGGTTCTAATCTTGAGGAAGAGCCAAGTTGAGATACACATGTTTTCTGGGTAGTGGTGCGCTTTTCATTTTCAGATTTATTATAAGTTCTTGATTATATAATTTCTATAACATATCTAAGAGATGGTCCACCAACTGAGCAGATCAGATTCTTGCATAGGTCGGACTTATTTATGGTACAATGCAAAAATCCGTGGTTTAACAATAGCAATAAATGGTTAGAAATCTTAGGTTCTTCTAGTTTGTACAGCCTTTGGCTGTCTTCCATACAATTGGTGACCATGGTTCAGTTATTGGGATCAACTAGTAGGTGGGTCATGCTTATGTTATAGAATGCAAAAAACATATTTTCTATCTCCTTCACAGTCAAAAACACTTTCCCTTGTGTTCTGACTAGGTCCTACTCTAAAATTTGTATTACTTGGGATTGATCATTAATATTTCTTAGTTCTTGATATCCTCCTAACAGAGTAGGATAAATTTCTATTATCTTTATTTAATTGTTCAATTTGTAACATCGGTATGCAATTTTTTTTGAGAGGTAAGGAAATAATTTATTGAAAGCAACACAATATAAAGAAGTACAAAAGAGGAGGATCACTGCGAAACTGATACCAAAATAGAAAGAAGACACCAACTCCAACAACAAAAGCAAAATTACAACTCCTTACGCGATAGAGTGTGCCACTCCAAATCATCAAAATTTGCCCATACCGAGGCCCACTCAAATACAGTATGCAATTAGAGTTTATAAATTAACACTGCCAAAGTTCTACTTACATGATGTAAACTTGATAGAATTGCTTATGAGATTTGCAAATATTTGAACCACTCTGGCAGAGTCTCCCCGAACTAATTTTGGCATATCATCTACAAAAGAGAGAGCAGGACAAATTCTTACTAGAAATAAAAGACTTTGTAACAAATAAAATGAGGAATTGATTCTTAGGCATAATAATTTCCCATTAATTTTCAGGATTGGGTCAAAAGAGCTTCAAACGATGAAAAGGGAAGCCAAACCTGAGAGATCTAGAACAGTTTCCACATTATGGTTAATGCATTGCACGGAGAACATATCCACGAGTCCTTCGAGTTCTCGTCCCAAGTCAAATTCAGCTTCTTCCAGAACTAGTTTTCCAGATTCAACCTACAATAATTTGTGAATGACAATAATAAATTGTTTTACGTGGTGATAATGAAAATATTCTATAAAAAATATTTGTATTGTTAGGCCTTATTGCAACTCATAAATTGATAAGTTGTTATGATGGACCTTGAAGTCCAAAATTCTGAATGTTTTTCTAATCTATACCAAGTTTGGGCCACTCCATAGTGAGCCATAGCCCAAAATTTAGAATGTGGTTATCTCAACCTAGCTGTCTAAGGCTAATCTTGATTGGCTATATATAGGGATCAGCCCCTTAGAG
>JAOXJP010000012.1:13114072-13138064 GCA_025762735.1 Platanus orientalis | reverse complement strand
ATCAATACACTTAGCCCAAGTGAGATTTCCAACAATAATCATATTACACATGCTTTCAAAACATTCATAATCCCAGCACATAACTTTTAGATCATTCAATAACAATCCCTAAGCAATTTATGTCACCATCAACTATTTTCATTCTAGTAAGAGTTAACATACATCATAATTAATTCCTTCATATGTAACCAAATCAATTTCTTCATTCTTACAATAATATGTTAAGAGAAACTTAACTTTAATTCAAGTATTCATGTTTTTCATGGAAAATCAAGTTTTTCATACATTAATAACTATCATGAAGGTTATAGATTTATAGATCCTTAACTTACATATTTCCAAAACTCATGGAATCCAATATCTTAATGAAATACATATACATATAATGTAAAACTACTTTTCTTTATAAATTAAATTAGGGATTTCTAAGATCCTAGCATAATATGACAAGATCTCATCACAAATCAACAAAAGTGTTGGGGTTTCTAAGGTCCTAGCAAAAGGCTTCACAAACATATGAGAAAACATACATAGAATCGATATTTCACCATTACAAAACTTTTAAGAACTTAAAACAAACAAGAAATGAGGTAAGTTTTGTATAACTACTTAAATTTATTTTCGTACTCTTCAAGAAGATTTTGGAGAAGAACCTCCTTACCCTTTCCTCTATTCTCTGTAAAATGATATGGATATAACATAAATCAAGTAGAACTAGAAGATTCAAGAAGAAAACTATCAATTCTAGCAAGATTTTCAAAGTTAGGAGTGAAACTTACCCAATTTGGGAAAGAACTCCCACACTTAGCTCCTAAATCCTTCAAACATTTCTAACTTTTTTTCCTTTTAGTGTAAATGAGGCCATTAGGGTTTCTTTATCTTATTTATACGGTTTTAGGTCAAATTGGAAGGGTCCCACACTCTCAAAATGAAGAAAAATCAATTTTGGTTAAAAAAAACACAATCTGGGTCAATGGATCGATCCAAAGGGGTATCGGATCGATTCGCAAGGATACCGAATCGATCTGGCACTGTTCTATGAAGTTTTTTGTAAATCTTTGAGATTCCGGATCGATCCGGATAGTGTTCGGATTGATCCGTTAAGTGCGGATCCATCCGGCATGGATCGGATCCATCCAGATGCCATTTTTTCAGGTTTGACCCCTTCGCACTAAAATGATAATAAATTTTTCTAGAAAACTCTTTTTTGTGAACCGTTTGTTGGGTTAGAAACTAGACTTGAAGACCTTTCTAAAATGGTATGGATCATATCCTAATTCACTCAGGATTTGTGTCAGTGGGTCTGAGAAGTTGCCTAAATACACAGGCCTATCAGCACAGACACCTTATGGGAGAATTTGTATAACTTCTTCTAGGAAACTCATAATTGCACACCATTTGCTTTGATGGAAAGTAGACTCATAGATATTTCAATCAAGGAATGGCATAACTCCAAATTATCTCGGGGTTTGTGTCAGTGGGCCTGCGAAGGTACCCTAAATGCAAGGTTAGGATATCTTTCGAACTTGATAGGTTCGAGGTTCAACTTGAGTCTTACATTTCTAACTTGGTCTAATGGATTTCTAAACTACTCTATGGTCTATTTAAACATATGAAATGACAATTTTACCCTTATTGGAGTAAAATTACATTTTCACATTTTAAGTCAAAATGCAAGTCATTACACCTAATGCATCAAAATGGTATTTTGGTAATTTCCTACTTTTCTAGAAAATTACTAAATTGTCCCTGAGCAAAAATTTCAAACCTTGGTTATTAGGGCTATTATCTGTTATTTAGACTCTACAACAAGTGTTTTGCATCTATTTCATATTGGGTTCTGCATCAGTTGCTGATCTACCAATCTCAAATCTTTAAGGGAAAGATTCTTAGGTGTAGCAGCAGGGTACACCAAGATTATAGGTGCTTATTAATATATGAAGACTCACATATGGGTGCTAGATATCATTCTGGTAGCAAGGTATGTACTTTTCTTTACAAAATTTCAGATAGGATTCTAGTTTGGAGCAGCCGATTGTGATGGGGGAAATAATTGTTGAGAATGCCAAAACTGGTTGTTGGGCTAAATAACTCAAAGAAGATGGAACCCAACAGTTGTAGGGTGAAACAAGATGTCAAATTAATTGAGAGTAGAGATTGAAGCTCAACTTTAATACGCAAAATCAATTACTAACAAAAGAATCCAAAAATTTCAGAAAATTAGCTTAGGGGCAACTCTGTAGAATGGGTGAAATTACCAATTTGCCCCTGACACATGTCAGAAAAATGTCAGAATTTGGGGACAATTTCTGCACCTTCCCAGTAGTCTAGGGTTAAAATTTTAAGAGTTTTAGATTACTTGTTGAAGAGAAATTAAGGTTTGAAGTTAGGGTAAGTTACAACGGAGCAGAAAATTACATGAATCAACAAGAAATAAAATAAGAAAACTAGAGAGATTGAGAATGGAGTCTAGGGGATTATAAGGAGAATTGTTAGGATACAAAACCCCTCAAAAGAAAGAACCATAAAAGGGAGAACTAAGAGGGGTGATTGGGAGGGTATTCTGCCCAAAAATTTTAGACAAAGAAAGAGGAAATAAAGGGAAGAAATTACCTGGACTTAAAGTTCAGATTATGCAGCATTATAGTCTGTGATTGTGCATTGGAAGAAGATCAGGGAAATCTTAGTTGTTTCTTCTTTTATGCTCCAAAGTCCTGCTTCTCTTCAATATTGATGCATGCAGAGGTTTAAGGAAGGATGAAGAACAGGGACTGAAGAGAGAGGAAAAAAAAACTGAATATGATGAAGTAAAAGGATGATGACAATGATGGTATCGTATAAGATAGAGGGCAGAGAAGAAAGAAGAGGGAGGAGGGTTTCACTATGGGAGAGAATGGAGGAGGGGGAGAGAGAAGAGAGAAAACTTGTGAGTTACCTGGTCCTCGACCAAAGAAAAATTTCTTATTTCTTCAAAATTCTTCAACCAACATTGTACAACCCTAATCCTCTACTTATATAATTCCTTAACTCCTAAATATTGCAAATAACCCCAAAAACCATTCCTAACTACACATAAAACCTTGGCTGAAGCCTTATTACAGAAAACACCCTTAAAAATAATAAAACTGACAAAAATACCCTTAAAAATTAGAAAATAAAATTCAACTATGAAGGCTTATTGGGCCCTTCTCCAAACCCTCCCTTGGGCTTTGATCGTGGGCCTCCAAATGGGAAACTTGGTTTCTAACCAATGAAGGGAGGTTGCATTAGATTGATACTAGTGTATGGGTAGGCTGTTTGGGTGATAAAGGCATGCATAGGGATCTTATTTGTGGTGTTCGGTAGTGTATGGAAGGGTTAAGGGGTGAAGTAGATGAAGACTGATATGGAAGAATTAATATGTGATGGGCTGTGGTAATAATTTTTTTTTTTTTTTTTTTTTGAGGTAAAGATGAATTTATTGAATAGAAAGACCACAAAAGTACAACAAGTAAGGACCATCGGGGGGTGATACCACATAAAAAGATAAGAAGAAGATAAATAGCAATAAGGAAGAAGGAAAAACAAAACAAACCAAACCAAATTACATTTCCTCACACCATATGGCATACCACACCGACTCCTCATAATCCGGCCATACCGAGACTCACTCAAAGAGGACATTATAAATGAATGTCACCAGATCAGTCTAGCTTCTATACTTATCCTCAAAGATACTGTTATTCATTTCCTTTCAAAGCCCCCAACATATGGCCCCTGGCAGAGTACACCAAATGGAAATGAAAAGTCTCTCAAAGCCACTAATTCACCACCCCGAAATTAGCTCATTGAAGAAATTCAGAAAGATCAAGGAGATTTGAAGGTGAGAAAGGAAAAAGGTCCACATCACTTTAGCCATAGAGTAGTGAATGAAGAGGTGACTTACAGATTCCTCTTTCTACATGCAAAGGATGCATGATGAGGACATGGGAGCTAGGTGGGACCCACACTTGGCCATGGTGGGGTCCACACAAGGAGGTGATCAAGGAAGGACATGGAAGAAGCAATGGAGCGAGTAATGAAGCCTTTGATAGACTTTATTTAAGTTTTATAAATGTTTTTTAGAGGTAATAATAGTTAGGGACTTAGGTGGAATTGTAATTTTGGTTATTGGGATTTTTTGAGAAATATGTAGTAAGCCTTTACTAGGCTTGGTCGACCAAATCAGTGGGGGGGGGGTTAAGTTTAGTTTTATTTTATCATTTAGGTTTCTCTTTTATAAAGGGAAAATTTGTAAAAGGGGGGTATCTATGACCTAATCGTGGGTTACAAGAGACCATTTTCTCTCACGTTTTAGAGGAATGAATGACAATGCAAAAAATAAAAAACAAAAAACAAAAGTTTGGATGCTGGCTTCGTCTCCCACGATTGGAGCTCTCTCTTCTTCCTCTTTGGTGCCAAGAAGGAAGCTCTTGGTTGGTGATTTCCAAGAGTAGAGGTTAGTGATTTCCTCCCAGGTACTTTATCTATCTTATCTCCTTCTACTTCTGCTTCTTCTCCTTTTCTTTATATTTTTTTTCTGGTTTCTTTCTTGAAAGTTTGCTATCCAAAGTTCCAAACCACCTCTATAACCCATTCTCCTACTTCTATACCCACTAATCCTTAAACCTTTCAGTCCATACACATCCCTACATCAACCGGCTGCCCTATACCCAATTCCTTCCATTTTCTTTATCAATAAACACATTCCCATATACTATACACCGATTGGCAACCCTAGGAACACCAAGAAAATCTTGTAAAATTAATCTTAAAGCCCTAGGCCTACTGTTCTGAATTTTCCAGCAGCCTTCATGACCTGATTGGAGGTTTTTATATGGAAATATATACTCCCTGACCTACAGCTAACACCTTCTTAGGTGTTTTGACAGAACAAAATTAAAAACCCACATCCATTCAACCTACAGCTAGACCTGGGTTCTTATTCTCCTACAAATTTTCAAAGAAAACTTGATCTCTTATATCCGGTTACACATGGGGATCTGAACTTGATCTAAAGAAGACATGTGGGTTCTTATTTGCTTGAATTGAAAGACAAATACTCAAATTTAAACATCAAATTTCTGTTGTGGGATTCTTTGGGATTCTAAGTGTTTGATAAAAGTCTTCAAAGAAGTTTATAGTTCACTTTGGGTTTCTACATGGCTAATTGATCAACAAACATATATATATATATATATATTAATTAATAAAATTCCATTAAAGAAAGAAAAAGGGATGGGAAATCCCCAAAGACTACAAGCAAACAACAAAAGAAAACAGAAAAATTACACTTTGAAATTTAAACCCTAATCCCTTACGGTGATTGACACCGAATAATTACCAAGATCTTTCCAACAAAGACCCCCAAAAGAAGCTAACTCCTTTGCCTTGCAAAATATCATGAAAGCTGGTTCCTTGTAACCTTCAAAGACCCTCTTGTTTCTTTCAAGCCATATGAGCCAACAAACCACCGGAGCTAGTAGTTGCCATAGAACCATTACTTTCTTAGGCACCTTTCTAATTTCCCAAGAAGCTAGAAACGTATCAATTCTATTCGGCTTCACCCAAGAGACACCCACTTCATTCAACAGTCTCCACCAAACCTCTGAAATGTAGGGGCATTGAATAAATAGATGCTCAACAGACTCGACATCATGCATACTTAGGGAGCAAATATTTGGAATAATCATACCTCTCTTTTAAAGCAAATCAATGGTAGGAAGACACCCTTTAATCAAAATCCAAATGAAGGTGAAGATTTCAAATCTCTGCCCACAGCCTGTTAGGAGGATCCTCACCTACCCACTGAGCCTCTCTAAAAGATTTGACAAAAAAGATCCCATTACTTGCAAAAGTCCATCTCTGGTAGTCCTTCGTTGCCTCCCTTAGACAAAAATGGATCTACTTTTCCCAACAAATGAGTCAAGTCCTCCACCTCCCAATCATTTAGCCCACGACGTAAGTCCACATTCCAAAACCCTCGGGTTCCCACAGGATTCCAATAATCACTCACCATCACCTCTTATCTCTTGCCAATCGATAAGATTCGGGTGTTCCAACATAAGTGGTCTAGATGAACACCTCCTATCCATCCAAAATCTAGTTTTTGCTCTGGATCCCACCTCCATTGTAATTCTTTTTGTTTTGAACTTCTCCAGGGATTTGAGGATGGCCTTTCAACAACTACACCCATAAGGCAACACGGTATTTTTAATCTCTCATTCACTGATAACCACCCCATACTTGTCTGCCACAACTTGGCGCCATAGGCTATCATTTTCTATGTCGAACCTCCACAACCATTTAGAGAGAAGCGCTTTGTTCATATCTCTGATTTTGGTGTTCCCAAGGCCTCCCAATTTCTTTGGCTTGCACACTTCTTCCTAGGCTACCAGAAGATGGAGTTGAAAGGGAATCTATATTACAAGGATTGAGTTGTTTCAGTAGTTGGAAAGAATTCTAAGCATTTAACTTCCCCAATTAGCTGTTGTCCAGCCTTGTACTACATCAATGCACCTATTTTCCAAATTTCAACCTCTACTTTGAAGATTATTAAGGGTAATAATTTTATCTAGGAAAATATTCCATATAAAAAAAATGACAATTTTGATCTTTATATCAAATTGAGTTTCAACCATTCCATGGAAACACTGAAGAAACTTCACTTTTGGATTTTGACAGATAAACCCATGTTAAGGGTGGCAATTCGTGTTGGCAGGTCAGGTTCGTGTCGTATTGAGATAAGGGTATATGACTATTTGGCTTAACCCGAATCTGACCCATTTATTAATCGTGTCAAATTGGGTCAACCCACTTTAACCTGAAACACGTTTATAGTCAACCCTAACCCGTTTATTTCATGTTGGGTTTGTTTCGGGTTCACGACGACCCACTTTAACCTGAAACATGTTTATAGTCAACCCTAACCCGCTTATTTCGTGTTGGGTTTGTTTCGGGTTCACGGGTCATGTCAAACTTGCCACCCCTACCCATGTATCCTCGAAAAAGTATCAATAAAAGTCACAAAGTACTCAAATACAAAGAAACCATAGGAGCGAACCCTCACATAGTAGAATGAACTACCATAAAAGGCAAAGTACTTCTACTATTATTAAGGGAATAAATGGTTCTAAAATGCTTATGTACTCACAAGTCTTACAACAATGATAAAAAACTAACAACGTAAACAACTTAGGAAACAATTTTTATTAAAGAAAGAATGATGGGTGACCAAGTATGTGGTGCCATCGGAGCAGTTGAGTTTTCTGTGATGATAAGGCAGGATGTGTCTATTTGCTAAATTGAGGAAGCGGTATGTGTGATGCCATCAAGAAGGTAAATTCCTTCATTCTCATAGTCTCAACCAATCGTCCTCTTTGACTCAATTTGTGGAAAACACAATAAGATGAGAAGAAGGTGACACTAGAATTCATGGTTTTGGTAATGTGGCTAACAGATAAAATATTTAATGCCAAACATAAAGTACCGATGAGAAAGACATCGAGGGTGTGATAGAAATACATCCTTCGCTAGCATTAGAAGAAATGAGTCATTTGCTATTTCGACTTTTTCTTAGCAAATTTGTTAGGAAGAAAATTGAGTAGACATACTGGTCATGTGATTATATCACCTGAATCAATGATCCAAGATGAACTAGGTGTAGAGACAAAGCATTGATAGCATAAGCCAAAGAACCTAGATAAGCAAAGATTGAGGAGAATGCAGTGGTTTGAGGCTCAAGATATTCCATAAAATTTAAATCTTGTCTCTAATAAAATTTGAGCTTTCAGAAGGTGTGGGAGACATTGGAGAAGTAGGATCCTAATCGGTGCTTATAGAGGTCACCAAATGTGCACTCGATCTACTACCACCACTAAGCCGAGGGCTACCACCATGATCACCATTATTAGAAATTTAGAACCCATCTAGTGACGTTCATGGAGATCCCAACAATTCTCCTTGTTGTGATGTGAGCAACCACAATGCTCACCCTTCATCTTTTCTTAGCCATTTGTCACAACACTAGGCCTCCTTTTACCACAATCACCACTCCCACTCCTGCTTCCCGACTGACCTCTCAAGAGTGACAGGTTGCAAGTTGCAACATGGTACTAGAGGCCTTTCCTCCCATGGAGGTGAGCATAAACCTCAGTGTAATGTATTTCTTCCCAAGAGTTTCTTTGGATTCAACACAACTAACAATTCAAACACTCAATAATCTTCCACAAACTTTTTATACTCCGCTGTATGATGTGATGCAACATCCATAGCTTGGATGGATCATAGGTACCCCTTGTGGATGCCCAAGTCCAAGTCCAAGAAGCTTTAGATATGTTGCACATGGGGTGGGTACAAGTTTTTATGTGTAATAAGGCCTTTTGAGCCATTTTAGTATTTTTTTTAGTTTGGGGCATATCTATGTAATAAGGCCATTGGCTAAGGGTAAACTAGGTAGTTTATTGCTGTTTTAGTCAAAGTGGGCCAATGGAAGGCTGGTTGACAGCCTTTCTTTGGCCATGATTTTAGTAGCTAAAATTTACAATGGTGGGTTATTAGCAATAAGTTTCTTTATTTTGGGAGTTTCTAATTTTTCTCTTTCTATTTTATGTGATGTAAAGCCTATTAAATAGGCCCCAACCCCTTGTAATGGAGATCAATGAAGTATCGAATGGATTGAAAACTATTTGGGAATATCCCAAGGTGGCCGTGGCCTATCTCTTCTCTCCTCTTTCTCTCTCTTAACTAATGACATCACCTATTGTCGTGAAACATCTCCTCTCTTCCTCTACGTTTTCTCCTTCTCTTCTCATTCTTTCTCCGCTCTCTGTCTTCTCCATTCTTCCTACTTCTTTCTTCAGAGTAATTTCATGTTATATTAGCTTAAGGAGAACCCAAGGGCTGAACCTATACAAGGTCTGAAATTAAATTGGAATATTCAGGTTCTTGCACAGTCCAGATCATGTACAGCAATTGAATGGTCTCTTCATCAAATTTTGAATAGGTAGTTTCTTATGTTACTCTTTATTGAAATCCTAGAACTTCATTGTTGCTTTTGAATCAAATCTATTTACTCTTGAGTTATTTCTTAAAATTTATCTTGAACAAAATCTGATAATTTCTGGCATAGAAAATCTGAAATCACCCCTACTATTTGAACCAATTTTATTTAATTTCTTTGGGGTTTTATTCCCTCTCTTAGTCTTCTATTGAATCGCTAAGAGTCTACTTGAATCCCCTTTCCCAATCTCCCTCTATTTGAATAACTTCTTTGCGCTCTTCTGTTAAACTTCATAAAAGAAACCTTGTTTTTCTGAATTTTGAAGTTTGACCTAGTTAGACTTGTCCAAATTACTTGAAATTTTAACCCTAGGCTCCTAGAGGTCGCCAAAATTACAATTTTGCTCCTAGCCTGAAAATCAAGATTTTTAATTTCTGGGTTCCTCTTTTATTATTTTCCATTGTTCTCTATTGTATTCCGCATCATGATGTAGGATGGGTTAGAAGATACTAATCACCTGCGGGCTGTGGGCTCACTGTGTGTCCGACTTAGGATAGCAATAAGTATCAGGCAATGGATCTAGTAAAGTCTAGAAGACTAGAACTTGAAAGTACTGCAATGCTGTAAAATTCTAGGCAGAAATTTGAGGTATTTCGAAAACCAAGTTAGACTAAATAATGTGAGATTGGCCTTGGTAATAATTCTATATAGGTTGAAATAGCCCACAAAGTTTTAGGCTATTTGGATGAGGGAAAGTATATATAACAATTAAAACTCATGTCTGAGTTTTCAAATTGAATAGAGTATGTAGCCCAGAAAAATCAGATAATAAATACTTCTTTGCAGCCAGGGAGTAATAGGAGAGGAGATGGAATTCTGCAGAGAACTTAGGAATCCAATTGTATGGATTGGACTTCAAGGGATCCCAGGTGCAGCCAGCAGCATTCATGGGTTAGGTATCTCAAAGATAAAACCTCAAATAGTAGAATCTATTCTTTAATTACAAACTAGGACAACTTCTGGGTTGGAACAGCAATCGATGGCTTCCTTAGATGAGGCTAAATACTCAGCAGCTTGGTAGAAAACGGCAGAGAATTCTTCCTACAATCCCCATAAAATCTCAGCAATAATGGAAAGAAATTAATAGAGGAAGGAAAGAAGAAGAAGAATGGGGATTGCAGGGAGGCCCAACCTCAACCCCTGAAAACAATTTGGGAGGCCCAGCCTCAACCAACCTCACAACTCAAAGGGGAGCAAATTCAATTCAAAACTTCATTCCATAAATCATTGGGATAAAACTGGGTTTAGAAACCCACATATTCTCCTTCAATCTTACTTTCTATTTTCCCAAAATCCCACTTTCTAATTCTCTATCTTGCTAAAACTCAAAACACACTTACTCTAAAACCCAACAATTCATATTTGTTAAATTTAGCAACTGAAATAAAAGAAACCATGGGCCAGTAACATAGTTATCGCCCCTCCTAATACCCTTCCATTAGGCCTTATTGCCCCAAATCAAAATTGCTCCTTTTATTGTGGAACTTTGTAACCCCTTCTCTAGACCAAGTTGTATGATGATGAGGAGATGTCCACATCACTGCATCTTCAAGACATCTGATGCAGGATGCAGCATGCATGTAGGATAGTGAGTGTGTGCTTAGGAGAAAGGAATAAAATTGATAAAATAGTAAAAATAAATAAATAAGATTCTTACTCGCAAGTTCACATGCTAATCTAGACAATTCTTTAAATTAAGTTTATATGCAATCAAGGAATTAGGGATTACAAAATTACTAAACAATCAAATACCTAATTGTGATGTTTCTTTTATGGAGTTATTTTGGGGAAAGAGGAAAAAAAAAAACTTAGGCCAAAATATTATAACTGAAAATTTTCCAAAATGCCTAACTTATGCCACGATTAAGGGAAACAGCCTAGATTACCCTAGAGAATGTATGAATAAATAAAAATGAATCATAAGACATATTTTGTCAATCATAATATTTTAGGGAAGGTAGTTTAGACCAAGAATAGGAAAACCCAGGTCTAGGCTTTATGTCCAATATGTCAAAAGTCCCTAAATCTTGGGGATTCGAAAAGAAAGCTCAAATAGGAGAAGCCGTACTTGAATCTGGTGTAGAATAGCTCCTTAAGGAGCTTCTAATGGATTGTGATCAATCTTCCAGGTCAAGGGACCCAATTTTGGAGATTTCCAAAATTTCAAAATTTTGCTTTCTCAGATGCCGTGCCGCCACCCGAAAAAAATTATTATTATTTTTTATTTCTGAGGTGGAACCTACACATTAGGATCATCGAAGGGTTAGGAAATCCCTGGGGAAGTCAAACTGAACAAAGGTCTGATCATCTGAAGCTGGTGATCAATTTCGGCCAAGTGGCTTTTTTTGGCTTTTCACACCTAGTTCAGAG
The DNA here is from genome assembly GCA_025762735.1 of Platanus orientalis. Classification (NCBI taxonomy): domain Eukaryota; kingdom Viridiplantae; phylum Streptophyta; class Magnoliopsida; order Proteales; family Platanaceae; genus Platanus; species Platanus orientalis. Next base: position 13,126,615 of record JAOXJP010000012.1, on the reverse strand, counting down.
AAAACTGACTAGATCTTCTTTAAATCAACACAACCAAGTAGAAGGCTGTTGAGATTGGTTTGTCTAGAGGTTAGAAGCATTCTAGGAGGAATAAATAACTCCAACACTTGACCATGAAGGATCTGGGGATGATCTCGTGCATACACCCTGTTAAAAGTGTTCATGCCTGGCTGTAAGGAAACCCAAGTGAAATTTTTGATCACATAGACTTTTGCAGAAGTTTGGTAGCTATTGTTGGATCATCCTGGTGTCTTTAATATCCTGGAGAAATCGAAAGTTCAAAAGCAGCAACGATGAGTTGATGGTAGTCGATCCTTCACAATCTGTCCATAACAGAGATTAACGTTGGTGGCTTCAAAACCATCTCATGAGAAGTTCCAAACTACAAGTCGTGGATGGCAGTGGCTTCACTAGGTATCACCCCATCCTTAGGTATCTCTAGGAGTTGTTGTGCTGACCACCCAAAAACTAGAGATTAGGGCTTTGACAAGGAATCCCTTGCAGAAGACTAGTTTCCAGCAACAGAAAAATTATGAAACGTGTATTGAAAAGATGAAGAAGAAGATGTGGGAAAACCTTTAATCCAAGGGGAGGGAGTGGCCTCCATCACTAGTGTTAAACTAGGTGGTGGCCTAGACTCATTCCAAGGTTTTAAGATTTTCCAACCTGCAAACAAAGAAGGAGACATTCAAAGAGCTAAAATGTGAGTTCAAATTTTAATTGTATTGCATAATGATTTAGCTAGTTGTGGGCTCTATAAATAGAGTCCCACAGCCAGGGCAATTACAAAGAAATAGAAAGTGACAATAATAACCCCTCCCTACTCCCCCAACTACTATTATTAATGAAAATACCCCTAAATAACACCTAAGGACTAAAATACCGTCACCAACATGTGTCCCCGTCCAACAGGAGTCATAAGAGACTAAAAAATAAATAAAAGAACAACTGAAGTAGATATGAGTACGACCCAATCATCATCTCGGTCATAATGTCCACATCAGCATCAAGCTAAGAATGTTTAATGATGATCTATTTCTTCCCATAGGTGATAGAGGGTAGAATAATAGGTGGTATCCTCTTACTTCATTTTCCATATACTTTAATGAAGCTCATAGATCCTAACGTTGTGCCCAACCTTGGATTATGTTTGGATTACAGTGTTCCAAATCTCCTTGGCCGTGGATAGGAAAATATAAGTATTGCTGATATCTAGTTGCATCAAATAAAACAACCATGATATAACTATTTTATTCTCTGTTCCCATTTTAGATAGCTAGGATCATGTGTTAGGGCTGAAAGTTCTCTTGTAAGGTAGCCTGATTTTTCTATGCTCATTACATACAACATTGCAAACTGTGACCATGCTAGAAAATTACTCTCGTTAAGCTTTTGCAATCTGTGCATTAGGAGCATTAGATTTCCCACACCAATACCATTCCTAGGCACAATAAGAGACTTGCTTAGTTCTGACATCTTTGGTAGCTACACAGTACGGTCTTTACACACTTCAATTATTAGAAACACCAGTGCTGATTCCACAACCAGCACAAAAATATATATATAAATAAATGAATAAATAACACATTCTACCTGCTTGGATGAGCCCACAGAAACCAAAACAGGATTGCACAATCCTACACAAACACAAGGTTGCAAACCTTCAAATCACACATTTCTTCACCATCCATCCTCAAAAAGTAAAGTACGAGATTACAGCAATGTTTACAAACTCCAACATAAGCAAACAACATCATGTAGGTTTGTTGTAGTGAAGGTATTAGAGCTTGAAGAAAGAGAAGAGAATAAGATAGAAGGGAGACTGAACATGTATGGAGAGAATATTTCTCAATTCCACTTTTATTTGTATATAAACTTCAATAATACAAAAGATATACCGTATATTCACAAGTATACCCTTAGACTCAGCTACAGATAAAAAGCCCTTACAATTGGTTACATTGTTATTCCAACACATCAAGCTATATGGGGACTTAAAAAAAAAATTAATTAATTATGCCCACTTTCAAGTTTCAACAACTAAACACTAGGAAGTGTAAAGTCCTTGACTTGCTGAATGGGTGTATGGGTTGGGTTGATGGACAGTTGGATCATGAGTTGGTTGGGATGATTGTGTTCTGGTTTGAGATGGGCTGGGCCATCAAAAAGGGTGATTGGTTTATCCTTCTTTGTGTGGACTGCATCATCATTGCTGAGTTAAGATGGGCTAGGTCATAAAAAAGGGATAATTGGTTTATCCTTTTTTGTGTGGGTCGCTGCTGCATCATGGGCTGCTGCATCAGATCCATTATTCGTCCCGTATCAATTGACGTTTAAACTATGGTAACGGCTGGATTAGTTTGGGCAGATATGTTGCAGTTTTTTTTTTTATTTGATCATAAGTTCACTTTGGTAATTTATGCTTTGGTCCAAGTCTGGTCATATTTAAGTGTAGACCTTAATACCTTATTCTGTGTTTGACTGTTGGGGTTATTGTTTGGGTGGGTTTAAGTCGAGATGGTTCGAGTTTGGTTCTAGGATGTTTGTAAACAAGAGAGGTTTGACTTCTCAAACTTCTACTTTGTTTCAATATAGTGGTCTAGGCCTTGTATGCAGCATTTTATTATCACTTTAGAAACTGAAATAAAAAAAATATTTGTGTGGTGGTATCCCCAATGTGTGAAACCCTATATGTGACCTAGGTAAGTGCTTTTTCTTCTCTATTCTTCTTTGTTCATCTTGAGTTACTTCTGACAAGATATTATTCATAGATAACTATTTATAGCATACTAGTAGACTAAATCTTTTTCTTCACTGCTCAAACCCTAATTTCCTTTTTAGCTTTATCATTTATCAAACTCTAGTTTTTTCTTGTTAAATTATATGTTTTAAGTCTTCCTTACTATCCATTTAGACATTTGGGTAACATTCTTTTTAAAACCTCATTACTATTCTTTGAACTCTTGAATTTCTGTTTTGTTAATAAAACCAATAATTATACCACTGTTATAACCTCATTGGCCGGCCCTAGTTTCTTCTCTTTCTATTCTATATCCCATTACTTCTGTCCCTGACCTCTAATCCAATTTTCCAGCAAATTTTAAATCTAATTTCACTTTCTATAAACCTTTACCTTTCCGAATTCAACAAAATACCTGTAACTCTAAACCTTAACCCCCCTTTCCCTATAAACCTGCCTTTTATTGGTAGATTGATGGTGAAATGCCAAGGGTTCTACATCGGTTTTGGTATCAAAGGCAAAGGGTCCTATATTTTTGTTTGTTTCCTTAAATGCATCACCACGGTTTCTAATGCTGAGTTAGCTTCTGAGTAGAATTTCTTTCCCAAGATTTTGAAGTCACTGGGAAGTAGCTAATTGACCACATGATTGGTTTCTGTAGATGGTAGTATGACTGCTATGCAAGCCTCTATATTGGGTTTCTAGGGAGGACCAACAATGGTAAGGAATCCACCCTTGGTGTTGGGTTCTCCAATTTTGACCCTATTCCACCTTTGGTTCTAAACCATGTATTTCCACCTACCGATGCTTCTAACTCAACATCAACCTTAAATGGTTCCTTTGGGGATAGGCATGAATTGTAGACAATAATTTGAACCCCACACACATCCGCCTCAACACCATGGTCATGGGAGAGAGCATGGGGATGTTGTGCCTCATGGTCATGAGAGAGCATGAATTCCAAGGTAATCACAATCAGGACTTGTTTCTTGATTGAGTGTATAGTCTAGATTGGTTTTTAGATGGAATGGACTGCCTAAAGGGCATGAGCTTCAATTTGTTGAAGCCAGACTCAAAGAGATAGCAAAGATGCGGTAGATAAAACAGGAAGATATTTACCATAGACTAGGTTTGGGCATAATAAAAACGTGGGAGGAGATGAAAGTAGCTATGAAGAGGCAATTCTTACCTACAGATTACAAGTAGAGAGTGAACCTCCAGTTTACACAGCTTTGGCAAAGGAATTTGAGGATAGAATACACTAGCCATTTTTATTACCAGGCCAATCATGCAGATTTTGAATGGTATGAAGAGGTGAGGGTTGCTATGTACCGGTAAGGGCTGCAAGCCTGCAACCACATTTTTCTGTAGGCCCTGCTTACAGTCATCCTTTGAAAATCGATGGTGCGATAAATGTGGCTTACCATATTGAAGAAGACTTGAAGAGGTATCAAACAAGAGAAGTTTGTTTGATTGAATACATCTGTAAAGGTGGTACTTGGGTTAATGGATCTTTAGTTGGAACTCCTAGTAGACCACTAGCTGAGGGTTTTTCTTTTACTTCGTAATGACCGACATGTAGTTCCACCTCTCCACGTGCTAAGGGCAATGAGGGTTCTACCTCTAAACATAAGGTTAACATTTAGTGCCTCACTTGCAAAGGTTACAAGTATTTTTTATTGTCATGCCTGAATCATTTGGTTACCTTTATTGATAAGCAAGCATTAATTGAGAGTGCCAGTGCATCACAACAGAAGGAGGTTGTAGTTTTGCAAGTGAAACAAGGGAGTGAGAATGGTAGCAATGAAAGTGGTGATGAGCAGCCTTGCTATGTACTTGTGCTTTCTTGACAACCTGTAAGAACAATAACAATGGAGATCGGTGACAGATTAATATTTACTAGACACGGGTTCATTGCCATGGATAGCTATGTTTTATGGTGACAGATGGAAGTGGTTGTACCAACATAGTATCTAAATATGATGTAAAGAAATTGGGTTACCTTTAAACGCTGCATGGGTTAACAACATCAATCTTAAGGTCTATGAGAGGTGTTTGTTTACATACTCAATTAGCATGCTTATTGTTACAGTGCAACACAATATTCTTTCCCTTAAAGTTTACCTTAATTCTTTTGGGTTGTCCGTGGATTTTTCAGAAGAAAGCCCCCCATTGCAGTTATAATAATACCTACTCTTTCAAGCATGTTACTTTTGAGATGAAGATGATTTCAGCCTAGGACCTACTCACATTGAATCTAAAATGGACAATAAGATGTTTCCTTCTTAAGCATGTTGGCTCCTTTGGTGATGACATTCTTGATCTATCTACCTCCCAACTTCACAGGGTTGAGTTTTTCTAGTGGGGATATTGATGCAACAACGATAGCATGATTTGACAAACACCAACCTTTAAGGAAATCCCAACCCAAAAAAGGGAAGGGCTTGTTGATAAATAGGTCACACCTAGGGTTTCACACCTAGTGACCTATGCTATGGTTATAACCCAACAGCCAGCCTTAGTTTCTTTGCTTTTCCATTCTACACTATCCTATCACTTTTGTCCCCATCCTCTAATCCAATTTTACTCTTTTTTATAAACCTTTTTTTTGTTGAACACTATAAACCTTAAACTTTCTGAATTCAATACAACACCTACAAACTTAAACCCTAGGCCCCTTTTTCTGTGAAGCCTACCTTTTATTGGTTGATTGATGGTGCAAAGCTCAAGGGTCCTATACCACCTTGGGTGGCGCATCATATGGTATCCATCCTAGACAAAATCAGTGTAAGTACAGGATCCATGTGGGGATCTAAGTAGAATAGCATACCATTCTCAAGACCCCTTTTGTATGCTTGAGTAACCTGTACACAACATTAAGGTGAGTTCTAGGATCTGGTGGAAATCAAATCCCAACTACATCGATAACAAAAACTTGGCATATTGCCACCCAACAGCAGAGCTCGCATTTTGAGGATACGCACTGTGTTGAATCTTTCACAATCATGCATTGAATTATGTCTTATTTGTTCACAATCTTCTATCAAATTCATGCCTCAAACGGCCATTTATATTCATCAATTGAGATTCTATTTGGAACTCGCAAAGCCTTCCAAAAGATTATCGTGGAACATGATATGAACAATAATGATGAAGAGGTTTTCAAAGGCCATAACTTGAAAATTCCAGTGAGACAGGAAATTTCATATTAGAGTATACAGTATGATTTTTCACAATACACTTCATAATTTATGATGTGGATAGCAAAAAGATAATGTTGTATGTGCCCCCACATAAGAGGGGTAGATTCAAGTCAATATTTTTTATGAGTGTTTAAGTGTTTTGGGTCTAGGGATGTTTTTGTAATAAGGCAAATTGCCAATGTTTTTATTTTTTATTTTTATGGGAGGGTTCTTGTTGTAATGAAGGCAAAATTTGCCATGGGACTTTAGGTATTTAAGTGGGGGACAACAACACCTATTGTCACCTCTTTTGTGGCTTAAAAAAATCAGCCAAGGGGGTCCCACGTGATCTGGTTGTTCAGATATAGAGTTGGCCACCTTTGAGACTCTTTTAAGTCAACATAGGGGGCCCACACCAGCTGGTCAACATCCCCTTACTTAGAGGTCTTGGAGAATCTTCAAAGACCATAAATAGGGAGTCCACTTTAGTCAACAGCCCCATTGTTAGTTTTAGAAGTCTAAAATATTAGAAAGTTTAGTAGTTGGAAATCCTAGATTTTAGGAAAGTTGTTATTTATTAAGTGTTTTATTAGGAGTTTCTATTTATTTGGATTCTGATTTGTGAGACTTGTAAGCCTATATAAGGCCTCAACGACATAAATAAATTAGTTGAAGATTATGAATTAAAATTTGTGTGTTGGTTGTGCCCCCCCCCCCTAATCTTTCTCTCTCTTGTCATGGGGTTGTAGTCTAACGGCTCCCCCCCTTTTTATCTTTTTTCTTTCTTTCTCTTCCCCTAATTTCTCTCTTATTTCTCTTTCCTCTTACCTCTTACGGCATCTTCTTTTTCTTCTCCAATATTCCACTGGTTTTGCTAGAACCTCCATTAAAGCATACTTGCAGGTCTGAATTTTATAAATTTTATATACCTAGAAACCTCATAATTGAATGAAATTTTGTATGGGTATCCTTATGAGGGTCATCTAAATCTCTGTAAAATTTCATAAAATCTAATGCGTCAGTAGGGGTATTTTGGTAATTATGTGGGTTCTACAAAAAAAAATCCAGAATTGCCCTTCTGGCTATTTTCTCTGCTTTCTTTCATTCTTTTGTTCTCTAATATTGTAAGCATCTTAAACTTTTGTCATTTCTAATTTCCATTTATCCCTGAAGTTTTGATTGTTTTGGGTTACTTTTCCTTAAGCCTAATTACATAAACTAGCCCTTCTGCAATTTTGTGCAACATCAATTTTGGTATCAAAGCTAGGTTCCAACTAATTCTTATCTAGCTAGGGCCCTTCCTTCTCCTACATAGTTGATACTTTCACATTATTTATATGGCTCCCACCAAAACTTATATTGCTTTTCAACTTACTCATAATCGCCAAACAGCGAGGGATATAAAAATCGGGGATTGGGTCACATAAAAAACACTATGGAGTCACTTGTATTGGAGATGAAGTCTATGAACTCCACTTTGTCAAAATTACTATTTGAACCCACAGGACAACTACCAGCTCCGAGCTGCTTCTATATCATCATTGTCTACCCCAGTCATGAGCACAACAATTGACAAAGAAAAGCATGGTGTGACATGCATATCTACATCCATTCTTCCACCACCAGCCATGCAACAGATAAAGCCTAAGACCAAGGCTTTACCAAGATTCGAGAAGATTCTAGTTCAAGTACAAACCTAGAAACAAACCAATTCAAGGACAAGGTCCAAATCAAGGAGGCAATCCAAGAAAGGAAACCACCCATATCAAAAGGTGTATGCAAGTCTTCTATCCTAGGTCCTCCACCACATCCTCCTCCACTTTTGCAAAGCCCGGACAGAACGTTGTGATGGAGAGTGGCCACATCCAAATTCGAGATAAAATTTTTCCCCACCTTGGGAGAATGATGCGGACAGAATAAAGAGAATGTTGTATGTGCCTCCACATAAGAGGGCTAGGTTCAAATCAATATTTTAGGTGAGTGTTTAAGTATTTTGGGTCTAGGGATGTTTTTGTAATTAGGTATATTTCCAGGGTTTTTTTTTTTCATTTTTATGGGAGGATTCTAGTTGTAATAAAGGAAAAATTTGCTATGGGACTTTAGGTATTTAAGTGGACAGCATCACCTATTTTCCAGTCTTTTGTGGCTTAAAAAAATCAGCCAAGGGGGCCCCCACATGATCTGGTCGTCCAGTTGTAGAGTTGGCCAACTTTGGGACTCTTTCGAGTCAACATAGGGGACCCACATCAGCTGGTCAACATCCCCTTATTTAGAGGTCTTGGAGAATCTTCAAAGACCATAAATAGGGGGCCCAGTTAGGCTTGGTCAACAGCCCCATTGTTATCTAGTCTTAGGAGTCTAAAATATTAGAAAGTTTAGTAGTTGGAAGTCATAGATTTTAAGAAAGTTGTTACTTAGCAAGTTTTAGTTTTGAGTAAGTGGTTTATTAGGAGTTTTTATTTCTTTAGATTCTAATTTGTGAGACTTGTAAGCCTATATAAGGCCTCAACGACATAAATAAAATCAGTTGAAGATTATGAATTAAAATTGTGCATTGGCTGTATGCCCCTCCCCATAATCTTTCTCTCTCTTGTCATAGGGTTGTAGTTTAACGACTCCCCCCTTTTTCTTCTCTTTTCTCTTTCTCTCTCCTCTTGCTTCTTACGGAATCTTCTTCTTCTTCTCCAATATTCCACTAGTTTTGCTAAAACCTCCATTAAAGCATACTTGCAGGTCTGGGTTTTATAAATTTTATATACCTAGAGACCTAAGGGTCATTTCTTTGGTGCAATGGTAGTGACTTGGGCAACCAGCATAAAAACGCGGGTTCGAATCTTGTGTGCAACCACTTTGTGCAAAAAGGTTAGGTCTGTCTCCAGTCCTACCCTCCCAGCACCCTGTAGTTATGGGACCAACACTGGGTAATGACCTTTAGAGACCTCAGAATTGAATTAAATTTTGCATGGGAATCCCTCTAAGGGTCATCTAACTTCTTGTAAATTTTCATAAAATTCTCACATGTCAGTAGTGGTATTTTAGTAATTTTATGGGTTCTGCAAAAAATTCCAAAATTGCCCTTCTGGCTATTTTCTCTGGTTTCTTTCATTTTTTTCTTCTCTAATTCTCTTCTAAGCATCCTAAACCTCTGTCCTTTCTAATTACCATTTATCCCTCAAGTTTTAGTTGTTTTGGGCTACTTTTCCGTGAGCCTAATTACATAAACCATTCCTAAAGCTTTTGCAATTTTGTGCTACATCACTTTATCTTCAGAAGATGTCAAGTCTTAAAGCATATTTCTCATGTGTTTAGCAAGATTTGAGTATAGCTTAACTGCTTAAGTAATACCTGAATCACTTGCTCCTGAAACTGAAGAGTTTGACGAAGTCAAGATTGCTTGGTCATATTCCTCAGGAGAAAATCAAGTGCTACCCTAAATGCCTCATGGCTTCTAGGTCATTTTCCATGGTTTGTATCTGCTCATAACGGATCTAAGTGGCATAGAGTGCTCATCGATAGGTGAACAAAATAAACAACATAAAAAATAAGATGGAACTGGAGTTGATCATTGGAGAGAAAAATATGAAAATTGGTGAAGGGAAGTTTGAAATAGTTGGACAAATGGCTAGTATCACAATCACTAAAATATTTCATAACAGTCATTGAAGTGACATCAATAGAAGATTATGATACCATGACTATCTTACAAGTTCAAATTCTGTTTTACAGGTCACACTGCAGTATACTAATTAATATCACTACTTTCATCCCTATATTCTAAAAGTATATAATTGGTACAGCACAAAATTATTAATTAAGTGAAAGTAATTATTACCAATCTGATGAATAGTCAATTTTTTCCTAGATCATTTATGAAATAACAATGTGGCAAAAGATTAAAATTACAAACATTAATGATGGTTGCTTGTTTCAACAGTGCATTGTTTAATTGAGAACTTCGCAATGTCACAAACATCATTCTAAAACTTTCTGAAATTTTTTGGTTCAACTCTGAAGACATTTAGCTCATATGATATGTTGTTTTACCAAATAAAGATAATTAAAAAAAAAAGATCTATAAACCTGATTTAATCACCTCATATTTGCTAAGAATTGGCTTTTGTAGTTGCTTGATGCTTCTGCCTGTCTTCTTGCATCAAGATGGCTTATCAGTTCTGCTCTTAGTTTCATTTCCTTTGAAACTCCGTTTGTCAATATCAAAGTGCAAAGACAGCCAACAACCAAAATACAAACAGATGCAGATATCAATATAACCAATGTCTTAAAGGCCCCTTCATCTACCTTCCCCATTATGTATCTTCGTGGAATGATAATAACTCCCACCTGCACAAAGTCTTATTCATTACAAGAGCTTCCTAGTGCAAGTAAACATGATATGACATTGGCAAAATCAAATAAGCATAAAAGAAGGAACTCTAAATATTTTGGAATTTTTTATAATATTTAAGTACTGGAGATCTGATCAGCTAAAGCCGCTAAAGTGTACTGTATGAACAACGAAAAATTGGAAATTTTTGTCTTTTTGTAGCTTTTTTTTTTCTTTTTCTTTTGTGGTTGTTTTGTTCATGCAGTACGCTTAAACTGATTATTGAGGTTAAGTACTGGCAATATACTGAATCAAAAGTATTCTAACATGGTAAGCACAAAATGCACTCCCATATCCAGCCCCACCAGATGCAAGCCCCCTCCCTCCCAATGGGACCTTAAGCTGAAAGAATTGTAAGAGATTACAATGCATTTGAATCTCACCATAGGAAGTCCCGTTAAATTTAATAAGAATGAATCAATGTAGTATCTCTGGTGACCAAGCTTGACGTTCTCAACATGAACCTCATGGTTTGGAGAAAACTTGCTACCATAGGCTCTCTGCAACCACTTACCTCCCAATCTTATAACACAATCTTCTGAATCAACAGCCATCATAAGTTTGTGCCCAGTTGTTGAATTCCTCAAAAGTGGGGCATTTGTTGATGTGGCAAGTACATAACCCTCCTTAGAAGTGAAGTACATATGTCCACTGTGTGTTTCTACCAGTTCTCTCATCAGCTGACCTACACCATAAAGTGCTGTTGTAACACCCACAACTGCCACTATACTTTGATTGGAAGGACCCCAGACTGGCAGTGCCGCTGAAAGCAATGGTGAATCTGTATATTTGCTCACTGAAACATGCCATGTAGCCACACCATCAGGTACTTCTGACAGACCTGCTATATTGATTAGGTCATCCGGTGGGATTTGTCTTGGCTTCCGTGTTCTTTCTCCAGAAGCAGGATTAATGGGTTCACGACACCAAATTGCAGAGATGTTGCCATTTATTGATCGATCACTCCAATCACGATGTGATGATAGAGCATCGAATGTGCAGGTCCCACCAACTGAAGAGTTTACCAGATCGGAGTAGATGTAGAATGTGTTGTTACTCTTGTGATCTCTATAGAAAGCCTGGACAAACCCATTTCTATAACTTATAGTTATTGCATTGAGAGCTTTTCTACTTGCAAAGAGTGCCCATGTTACATCCTTCATTACATCATACCGCTGCTAAGAATCAAAAGTCACATGTCTTTGAAGAAACACTATAAGTGATAAAACAGTTTAAATTTTCTTAGGTGGAACTCTTGAAAATAAAAAGACATGATAAGCATAGAACAAATTTGAAATCAACCTCAAATTGTTGTGCTTGGATCACTGGTTTGTCATACTTTCTGATTACATTTTCAGAGAGCTTAACCTGAGCCTTGGTCATTTCTATAGTGGAATTCAAGATGTTCCACACCCGCAATATGGGACGCTGCAGAAGCTCGAAGCGTAGTTCGTATGCTAAGCTGTTTATAGATTTTGTTGTATAAACACTTGTGAAATGCCAAGTCAGTATGGTTAGCATCCCAATTAAAATAGCTAGCATGCCCTGCATTAACAAACACAATTTAAAAAAAGTAAGAACCATGGGATATGTTTGTTCAATAAGAAAGAGGCCCCCACTAATAAATTAATCTGGAATCTCTTATTGTTACTACAATTTTTTTTTCATCACCCTTAAAAGAAACATATAGCAGTGGGTGGTGGGGTTTCTCAAGGAACAAGGACCCCTACCAGTTAATTAGAAAGTATGAAACAGTTACACTGTAATAGTGGGGAGAGGCAACGTAATCAGTAAGAAAACTTCATAAAATGGAGCAAATAGTTGAACAAGATAAATCCATACATGGTCAAGAAAGATGACTTGAACTATTACTTATTGCTTTTGTTGTGTGGACAGAATAGCAAGGGAGTAATTGCAATTACATATTTCATTTTCCCGATTGCCAGTATATGCATAGATATACATAAATATAAACATGTTTATACATTATGTAAGTGTATGTCTGGGTGAATGGATGGATATATTTACCATAGCATAATTGTCCTCTTGGAGGAAATTTATCCCTTGGTCCCTTAGGTCCTGGGTTCAAGTTATGGTATAGTCAGAGAATTAAAAAAAAAAAAAGTGGATGGGATATTTATATGTAACTGGGTGGGCGTATTTCCTGGTGCCAATTTATGCATACATTAATATAAACATGTATATACATTGTGTGGGGGGGGTGGGGGGGTTGACTG
>JAOXJP010000012.1:13100092-13113972 GCA_025762735.1 Platanus orientalis | reverse complement strand
TTCTACAGCAGATTGTGTCGAATTTTTGTATATGCTTTGGGGTAGATTTTTGGACAGAATTCTACACTTTCCAAGAGGTATTTGAAGGTTGTTTATGAGGTAAATATAGTTCCTTGAAAGCTTAGTAGTATACAAATCGGTGGGTGACTCTTGCATTTTCTGTTGAATTCGGGTATTGCATATTTGAGGATTTTCTAGAAAAAAAATACCTAGAATGCATAGAAATTTATGAATATTTTTTGAGAGCACCCTAAATATTTGCGTGGCATAACCCTAGAATTTTGGAATTTTTTGATGCACGGTAGGTTTTTTTTTTTGTAATTTTACTAACTTTCTAGAAAATTACAGAATTGCCCCTAGACTGAAAATTCCAAAATTTTATTTCTGGGTTATTAATTGTTTATTTAAGTTGTTTTCATCGTTCCGCATTGTATCCTACATTGACTACAAATAATCATGTCTTCAAGCAAGTAATCTTTCTTGTCCTTTTCACTAATATTGAGTAAGGCCGGTTGGGACCATGCCAGATAATTCGTACCATCAAACTTGACAGTTGTAATTTAAGTAATTATAGAGCCATTCATATTGTTGTTCACACTAATTTCCATAATCCACACTTCCATACGATGGAGAAGTTGATTAACTTCCAACATACTTTTTGATAATGCATGAGATATTCTTTGAAATCTTCACAACTAGTTAGTCCACACTATAGCACTTTACTCAAACTACAAGGCTCCACAACCTTTGAAGTACATAGATCAATAAGCCTATAGGCTTTCACACGGCTCACTATGGGTATAACAACCCTAACAATCACCAACTAATCTCGGAAACACCAAAAATGGCCACAACACTCCTAAACAACCATCTCCATGGGCAGAAAAATGTTCCATCATGATCGGATGATAGTAGGTAATTTTTTTTGCAAAACAAATCAACAAAAAACGAGAAAAATCAGGCCAAGCGAGAACTTTAGGGTAGAAAAATGCTCATTGACACTTCAATACTTATCGGATTTGATCCAAACAAAATTTCACAAACTCCTTAAAAATGATCCATCCATTATGAATTTCCTTCCATAAAAAAACTCTCGTGACATTCAATTGATCAGTTTTGTTAAATCTGGGTTTTTTTCTGTTTTTTTTTTCCAAAAACAAGTTTCCCATCAGTAAGATATTCTGAAAAAATGATAAAAAGCATTAATAAATTATCCTCTATTGAACCATGTATTTTTTAGGTTTTGACATTGTACTTGACTGTACTGTCACAGCTAGATTTTACTCTCTATCACAATTGTGCGGCACCCCTACCATCACCTAGTCAAGGCCAACTTTACCACTATTTGAGCCCTTCTCTAACCCGTCGACATACTCCATAATGCATTGATAAGGACACTGCTCACCAAGATCACTAATGCATTAAGCCCTGGTTGACCAGCCTATGAGTTCCTTGTGTTGCCACAATGCTCGTCTCGTCGTAAGGTCCCTCATGTAATTGTTGCATACTAGCCATCTCTAGACTGTACTAAGCCAAGCACACAACTAGTCAGCCACCTTAGCGTGTATACTATGCCATCGAAGTGCATCTCAAACAACCACAAAGCTCTTGATGCTTTGCATATAGTACTTAAGGCCCCAACAGGCCTACAATACTTCCTCAAGCTGTTGCTCGAGTTATTAAGCCCACAGATGCCCATGGAACCTAGTGAGTGCACCATGACGTTCCATGCAAGATGTTGCCCCTACGCCTTGCCTTGCCAACAAAGGGACCATCTTGTGCTAAGATAAATAGTATTTTGTCTAACATTAGGACAAGACACACTTGAGCACAAAGGCCACTAGATAACCTAGTCAGCCTACATTAGTATCACCACTCTCGCACAATGCATGCTAGTGCATGCATAGGTATGAGCCTTAGGTCCAAGTCCAATACATCGTGTGTCGCCTACACCGAGGTTCTAAGCCCTATCCCCAGGGGGAATCTTAGGAAGCCCCTCTAGGAAACCTAAAGCTGCCTTCAACCCATGTTGGAGATATCTCACAATTAAGGTTCATGAAGACTAGGAGCATGTCGCATGACACACTGTCTGTCATGCCATGGCTTGACATGCCTCATACCCATGCCAAGGCTTGGGGCTTCTGAGCACCCATGATGTAGCACAAATCCCAAAATACCATTCACATATATAAAAAAAGTAATGCTGAGAATACCAAGATATAATAATGCTTTTGGGTGGGATTAAGCTGGGTATAAAGGGGACTAATCTGATCTGAAACCCGGATTTGAATAGGTTCAGGTTTGGATTTAAACCACAGGGTGAACAAAGGCTTTTATGGGGTTAAGAATGGTTAGGAAACTGATTGTTATATGGGATAAATAAGGACTAACTCTGGTTCAGAACATTATCCAAACACTGGGTGTGCATTAGTTTAAATAGGTTCTGTTCTATACTGAAATAAGGCTTTACAAACTCAGGGTTTTGGGATATGACAAGTCTCAGAGTATAAGTAGGATTCAGGTTCTGTTAACAAATAGCCAAGGGCATGAAGGGAATAGTCTCAACCGTAGGTGTTATGTAATGGAAAACTGATATTTCGGAGCATAAAACTGCAGAGTAATATTTCCAGGGTGCTGCAGGGTTATAATGGGATTCTTACTGATGTTTTCATGAAGAAATCAAGAGGAGACTCAAGAAGGAATGATCTACAGGTTAGTTCTTGATGGTGGGGATGATATGTGATGGTTTTCATGAAAGAAATCCAAAGGGACTGAAGGGATGGGCTGGCCAATTGTTAAAGATGTGGAGATATTTGAGTTTCTGAATGGAACTAACAAGGAGAATTTGATTGAAAGATTTCCAGGCAGGGTTTTCAAGAAATCATAAAGAAGAGGTTTTCTTGGAGAATATTGGAATTGATTCATGGAGAATACAGTAAAACAAAGAACAAATAGAGAAAAAAGAAAAAGAAAGAAAGAAGAAGAAGAAGAAAAAGCAGAGAAGAGAAATACCTCATGAGGACTCATGCCCATGGAAATCACCTTCCTGGGTTCAAGTCTTAGGTACCAAAACTTTAATATTGAAGAAGTTCACTTGTAGCGGAAGAAACCAGCCAAGAATAACTTAAAAAAAAAAAAAAAACTTCATTCAGTACTCCAAAGGTGAGAAGAAGGATCTCTTATAACCCATGATTAGGTTATAGGTCTCCCCCTCTTTTACAATTTTGCCCTTCATAAAATAGTAAGACTAAGACATAAAATTAAAAGAGAAAATTTCCTCCCCCCATTGAGTGGTCGACTAGTCCCTATTTGGGCTTTATTCCATGTAACCCAAACCTTCCCAAAAACAATAATTGAAATACTCAATAAGTCCCAACCCCCTAATAACTAATAAAACCAGAAAAAACTAGAATAAAATGCTAATAAACAATCATAAAAGAATCTCTCCAGCAACTAAACACATGACACCTCATGTGCCTTCACTCGTGGACCCCACCAACACTCATGTGGGCCCTGCGTGTCTTTCAATTTCGGCATCAACCCACCTCTCCTCAAGGTGTACGCTAAGTTTTTCACCTGTTGCCAGAAGGGAATGTCTTTTTTTTTTTTCTTTCTAGAAAATTAAAGTGGCCTATTTACGAGTTTGCCATTGTGCTTTATTTATAGGAGACCCTTTCTTTCTGTAATGAGTTGTTATTCATAAAAAAACAACATGCTGCACTGTATTATAAGACATCTATGGCTTTAGACTCCTTTAAACACCGCCTAACCAACGAACAAACCAGACTCAAGCTCCGCCTTGCCTTTGAAACCAGACTCATCTCATCTTGACTCATCTACACCAAATTACCCTTAATTCTAACATGCAAGCTTCTGCACAATCACATACCTGTAACATCACTTCACCTATCTAACCAAGCTGCATCCTAAACATCCTAGATGTTCCACGGAGAACAACCCCATTTGTTGCTTGAAATCGCCCTTGCATTGTCCATCCTGCATTGCCTTCTCTAAGGACTTCCCGTTTTGATTGGCTCCTTGACCTGACAAAATCTTCCAAGTGCTTGTCCCATACCAAATACTATACTTGTAGCATCAAACTAATCGGTTTTTTAGACTCTTCAAACTATGTAAACTGTCAATACAGTTATCAACTCACACTTACACCAATGAAGTTGTCCCTTTGTCGACACACACTTCAGCTTATAGGTCCTTCAACCTTTTCTACCTTGGAATTCAATCCATCAAGCTCCCCAATCCGTGGCCAACATCCTTACCTATGTTTGAAACAACTTGTGCCAATTATTTGGACTTCCATACCTCATCCATGAGGTTTCCTTATCTTGCTTTGACAACGTCTTTCACCCCATGTGGCATACTGACTCACATCGGTATGAAACCTAAACAAGGCCCACTCGTGAACTTTACCTACTCTAGTACTTTGAACAAACAACTTGAGTCATGGTAACCTGTCATATTGCACTTACCATCACTTCTTTGAATACTATGGCTTAAGTTCTCCCCTACTTAAGCTTTCACCATATCTCTTAGTTTCCCTGAACATTGTTAGTGTTCAACTCAACCATCTTCTTATGTTTCACCTTAAGTACCTCATCAATCGCATGTCTTCACCCTGGGAAGACTATTCATTGATTTACTATTTTTCCTTTGATCCATTGAAGGTCTTCTGTAGCTTGCCACAAGCTATCCTTGTACCATTATGCCACCCTAGTACCTCTGTCCCTTGGACCTTCACCCTAAGTAAGCATTGTCCTTTTCCGCTTTAGTCTTTCACCTGTGTCACTCCTTGTAACTCGGCACAATGCCTTCACCCTAAGACAACACTCAGTCACTATCACATGTCACTCTAGTACCTCGGCATCCCATGCCTTTGTTTCAAGTGAATTATCCGTTCAAATTCTCACAATCTTTCTATTGTCTTGCTCTAGTACCTGAGTACCCTTGCTTTCACCCCAACGAAACCCTTGATCTCTGTCTGGTGCCACTTTAGTTCTTTGATAAGTTGTGTCTTGAACCCAAGCGAACATCTGTTTAGATTCTTTATTCGGCTTGCCTCCGCAAAGCCTTCTTTTTGGCACATTTGTGCCTTTCCCTTG
Organism: Platanus orientalis; assembly: GCA_025762735.1. NCBI lineage: Eukaryota > Viridiplantae > Streptophyta > Magnoliopsida > Proteales > Platanaceae > Platanus > Platanus orientalis. The sequence goes on along the minus strand of JAOXJP010000012.1, from coordinate 13,108,855 downwards.
TGTCACCACACATTTCATCTATTTTCCCGACATTAACTCAACACCACATAGTTGCCTAATCCATCAGACATAAGTGATACTCATGCTACTTGGCATCATTTGCTGACATGCCTTTGAGTCTTTCTCTTAAGCTATCAAGATGTTTCTTTGTAAGCATATCTTCCGAATGCATACCAATGCTTCAATGTTGTTTATCGCACTAAGACTTCCTCTACTTGTGCTCTCAATATCATCTCGATATTGGGAAAGTCTCGCAACCAACTCCACACAATAGAAGTCAATAGGTTCTGTAGTCAACAACCCTCCCGCTACTTGGAACCACAACAATGGCGCTTTGATACAAACTGTATAAGAGACAGTCCATGTTACCTTAAACTCCGCTTTAATACCAATGTCATGGTCATTGTTTTTCTCTTTATCACTACCGTGCGGTGTCCCGACCGTCACTTGGCTAATGCTAAGCCTTATTGCCATTTGAGTCATCTGATCCACTAACATGTTCCATAATGCACTGACAAGGATACTGCTCACCAAGATCACTGATGTGTCAAGCCTTACTTGACTAGCCCCATAAACTCTTTTATTGCATCGTCTTGACACTTGTCCAGCCCGTAGAGTCCCTCGTGTCATCGTTGCCTGCTAGCCAGTTCCAAACCATACTAAGCCAGACACACGTCTAGTCAGCCACCTCGGTGCATATACCGTGTTATCGAAGCGCATCTCAAATGACCACGAAGCTCTAAATGCTCTACGTCCCAGCATGCCTATAACATATCCTTGAGTTGTCGCTCGAGACATTAAGCCCATCATTGTCCATGAAACCTTATAAGGGCAACATGACATTTCATGCAAGACGTCTCCCCTACGCCTTTCCTTGACACTGAAGTGGTCATCTTGTGCCAAGTCAGGATTTAGGCCAGCACTAGGATAAGGCACACTTGAGAACAAAGGCCACGTGATAGCTTAGTCGGCCTACACTAGTGCCACCACTATTGCTCAATGCATACTAGCGTGTGCATAGGTATGAGCCTTAAGCCTAAGCCCATTGCATAGTGCTGCCTACATTGAGGCTCTAAGCATTGTCCCTAGGGGAAACCTGACCCCAAGGGAACCCTAGGCAACTCCTACAAGAATCCTAGAGCCGTCCCAACCCATGTTGGGGATGCCTAGCAGTTTAAGTTCATGTGGGCTAAAAGTACATCACATTGCACAGTTTCCATCATACTTCCCATACCAATGGCTTAGTGCTTTCGAGCACCCACTCCTCAAGGTGTACACTAAGCTTTTCACCCGTTGCTAGAGGGGAATGTCTTTTTTCCAAAAAATCATACTAGCCTATATATGAGTTTGCTATTGCACACTTTACGAAAATGGCATCATGCCAATGTTTAAGGCTGCTATGCCCCATTCATGTGCTAAAAAACTTGTCCATGACCATATGGCTCTACTGATGTCAACGTACGACATGCTGACATTAGCCCTGGGTTTTTCTTTGCTTTGTCGTGCTTTGAAGTACGATCAAAACCTGGTAAACTTTGATACCATGTTAATAATGAACTAACCAACTCTCCCAAAACCTTAAGGTGTTAGGAGACAAAAATTAATATACTTCAGCACGCCCCCAAAACGAATACTATTCTCTCCTGGGAACACTTGGAGAACTAGGTGCAAGTCTATAACGTGCACACACGTGCAATACTACCTCCAAGAATAATTTTACTTCCACAGGATTCAAACTCATGACTTGGCTTGGCTCTGTGATGCGGGCATTGGAGGCAAGGTGGGAGTCACATGGGTCATGGTGAAGCCCACACAAGAAGACACATAGAGGAACATCTTTGGGGCACGTGATGGAGTTTTTTAGAGTCCTTATTTAAATGTTTTACTGTTCTACTTAATAGGTTACGAGTTATTAGAGTTTAGGACATTGGTGTCATTTTAGTTTTTGATTTTTGGTAATTTTGTAATAAGGGATTGTGCCAATGGTATTTTAGTAATTTTAGAGAATCAACAAGTCGAAGTGGGGCCCTCTTAGAGTGCTGGTTGAAATCCTCTAGAAAAGCTTGATTTTGGCAGCTTTGGTTTTTAGAAAGTCAAGTTTTTAGTAGTATTGAGTTTAGGAAAATGGTAGGTTGCAAGTAAGCTAGTAATTTTTTGAGTTTCTAATTTGGTTTCTTGCTGTTTTCCTAAGTTTGTGAGCCTATATATAGGGATGCGCATTTTTGTATTGGTACAACAACAACAACAAAACAGCCTTATCCCAACTATTTGGGGTCGGCTACATTTTTGTATTGGTATGATGGAATTAATAAAAATTTTGGTTGGTTTCTTGATCTCTATGAGTGGAAGTCCTTACCCACACCAGGTACTATTCTGATCTTCTCTCATTTTCTTCTCTTCTTTCTTCTTCCTTTCATTATTTTCCTTTTCATTACTTGCTGTCTCATCCTGAAACACACCATCTTCTCCAATTTGCCCATAAATTTCTCCATGAAAATCCAATCTCCCATGACCCTAGACCAGTAACCCATCTCCTTCTGATTTCAGTCCCAGATCTCTTTCCTACCATTCACCACTTAACCCTTGTTCTTGTGATCCCATAAACTACAGGAGTCAATCCCTGTTTTAGTAATAATACCTGCCACGTCAGATACCGTTCTCGCTGGTATACGGTTCTCTGAACCAGCTTCTTGGAACATAGCATTAATCCTCTGTTTGGGCCTTATTAGGTGGCTGAATCAGTCCAGAACTATTACCTTTGAAGACCCATATACATTCCCCTTTGAAACCTCTTATACCCTGCTGTTATAATGCCCAAACCAGAACCTGAAAGGCCTTGTAATCCTGACTATACCGAATCTATTAAACCAGTCCTGGAATCACAAAACCCAACTATGACAAATTGCTGACTTCAGCTTTCTATTTTTAACCCTATTAGCTCTACTGTAGTCCTCTTCCTTAGCCTTGGACTTGCTGATTTCATCTTGTTCTTTCTAGTTCCTTGGGAAACTATAAACCCGCAGGATAAATAGCCTCTACTAAGGTAGGTGCTGTGTCGTTCTGATACCAACTTGATTATATGTATTTGATAAAAGAGAAGAAGAAGAAGAAGAAGAAGAGATGAGATATTGGGAATCATGTGTGAATTATACCATATACAGTATAGATATAATAGCAATTTTGTCCCAATGAAAAGAATAGCCTCATACATATATATATATATATACATTTCTACCGTTATTTTGAATTTTCTTCATATATTTAATACACTTGAGTTTGATATAAACCTTGCAGCAATGAACCTTAAATCTTATTATGAATTATGGTTCTACAGAGATTATGCATCCTCTTTTCTAGTCAGTTCAACTTCATATTACTTTGTGATGTATTATTAGTTATGAGATTTTCAGTTTGGGAAGCTCCTGCAGGGGTAGGAGGGGTCCTTCAATGCCTTTTGGTATAGCTAGAAATATCCTTTCCCATTTTTAATATGTTTTGGTTCTTTGTTAAAAATTCAAAAAGTGTAAAAGAAACATAAACTTCAGATATTTGTGATACCAGTACTATTCTAGATTATCCTAACATATTTGTTTCAGTGTGAGTACAGAATCAAGAAGCTCCGTAATGAAGACAGTGTATTGGGGATGATTAGAAATCGGAGAAAAGCTCAAGATCATTGGGATAAGGTAGTTGTTACATGTCTTAAAAGTAAACTTTCATTTTATTCTATTTGCTTTTGTTATAGAGAATGAACCTCTGTTTATTCTATTCACTTTGTGTATTGAACCAATTTATATTTCGATATCTTTCAACAAGTTGAGGAAATATGTAATGTACACATGGGGCTGTACAACATTGGATGATGACTACAATAGTACTAGAGAAGACTCATGTTGTGCTGGTGTGATGATTAAGTCTTCTCGTGGAGATGGATCTTTGCACAAAAAGAAGCAACCAATCAGAATGGACACCATCAGTTTTAACAGACGAGCCAACTTACACATTGACACGGTAAAGCTCCATTGCTTCCATCTTGTGTTTAATGCATGTTTGACGCCTTCAGGATATGATGGAACCACTTTGAAAGATGATAATATCACCTTTATTATGTTGGTTAGATTAAAAGATATTTCTTATTATGCAGACTGCCATTCCTGAAGGCTACCAGACAGAAAGAGTAACACCATGTTTAGCAGGGGATGCAGGAAACCTGGACCGGAGATTCCAATATTCAAAGGGTGAACAAGTGAGTTAGATTTTGTTTATGATTCCTGGTTTAATCAATGTCTTATTTTAGGTTCTCTTTGCCCCCCTCCTCTTTTGGTATTTGAAAATTGTATCAATTAAAAGTATAAATGGTATATAAGGTGTGTACATAAGAGGGAAGAAAATATATGCTTCACTGAACCAATAGGGATTAGGGAATCTACAAAACTACACATATACAAAAGCCTCACAAAATAACTCTCGAATCCATTCCAAATTTTGTCCATGTAAGATCCCTCAATATCTTTAGGACATTGGACCATTCAACCATAAGGCAGTCCACGTCCAAACATATTCTGAGAATGGATCTTTCAAAATTATTGGCAGATTCTTCTATTATGCTGCTTTCAAATACCCCAATATATGGTAGCTGGGAGAATCTTTCATAAAATTTGCCCTCCAACTCTGAAAGCACCTCTTGTCCAAATTACAAAAAGGTCCTTCAATTCTTTTGGACTAGCTCAAGTCATGTCATAAAAGAAGAGAAAAAGTGACCAAACTGCCAGATGTGTAGTTCTGGTTGATATTGCATTTTCCAAAGAAGTTTTCTTAAACTTGAATATGTTTCTATACAATCTTTTGGGTTTCACAGATAAAAATCACTTTTCTATTGTGACTTAAATATATTAATAAAAAAAGGAGATATAGGAATGGAATGGATTCCCTTTACAAGACCAAATAAAGAATATAGTAGAACCCCATCCCTGCTATACCTCAAGTCCCATTAATGCTCCTGAGTCTCAATGTTCCCCATAATGTCTCCCTTACCCTCCTTTATGCCCAAAAAAGCCTTTGGGATCCTTGAATCCTTTAAATGAACCCCAACATTTGGGGAAAACAAGTTATTCAGCAAAAAAAAAAAACAAAAAACCTTTGGGGAAAGCAAGACATTTAAATACATATATCCTAAGGAGGTGTGTAACTTGTAATTCACCCTTAGTCCCTGATTTAAACATTCTTCTGATCCAATTTCTACATTGCTTAGCACCCCTCAATCCACATAGCTTATCCTTGTTGGATTGGATTCCATGTTTGGGAATTATTCTTTATCATTTTTGGTGATTCCCCAAGCATGTGCTCTTGAAAGTCAAGCTCAAACTATTTTGCAGCTCAGTAGTTAAACCAATGAACACAGGACGTTTGAGCAACAGCATTATGGTGGCTTGAGAAGAATTATCCAATGTGGAAGCCAACACCTAGAATTCCAAGAAGAATAAAAGGGTAGCTTTTTGTCCTCATGTTTAGTCCTAGTTCTTTCTTTATTTTCTTTATGTTTTAGAGAGTTAATATCATGTAATAAGGCCATAAAGCTAGGGAGGGAGGGTTTTGCAATTTAGGAGAGTTTTAAAAGTTATTTGTGTGTGTGTGTGTGTGTTTTTCTAAAGTTTTATAGGGTTTTAGTGCTGGCCGTACAACACTATGGGTACAAGAGTATTTTGGTTCCAACTTGTAAAAAGAGCCTTTAAAAGCCTCTTATTAGTTTTGAAGTTGAATAAAATTTTGAAGTTCAAGAGACCCTCATGGCTGGACTGGTGTACCCTCACGGTTGGACTGGTGTATTCCCTTACCTCTCACGGTTTTAGGTGAGTTCTATCCTCTTCTCATTTGTTCTTCTTCTTCTCTCTCCCACATTTTTCTCATCTTCATTCATTCTTTCTTTATCATTTAATCTTCTTCTTTTATCAATTTTTTCATCTAAATCTTATGTTTTATGACCACCTTCATCAATCTTTTGCAAGAACCCGTAATCAAGAACTTTATATTTCACTTTTCTTCGATTTCTAGAAATCTATAAAATTTTCTAGCAACCTATCTTCTTTGATTACTCTCATCTTTTTCATCCAAAACCTAATTTTTTCAAAACGTAGGCCCTCCATAACTATCTAAATCCATCCACACAACTTTCCCTAATTTCCCAACCCTAAAACCCCTTTTCTTTAAAATTTTCCCAAATTTTCAAGAACCCTAACCTAAGAAACCTACCCCTTTTAGCTATATCATTCTATACCCCTTTCTTTTAAATTTTATTTCATAAACTTATTTCCTCACATAAAATAAAGGGGGCGGCTGGGTGTCCCCTAGTGCTCCCTCAATTTTAGGGTTCCAATTTTAAAATCTCCCAATTTGGGGATTTTCGGCCACTCTTGAATTCCCTTCTTTCTTTCTTAATTTTTTTTTTCAATTTCTTTTAATTCTCTATTACTATTAATTAATTGAAGCATACTTAAGTTGATTTAATTAATTCTTGCATTTATTTGATCACGATTTGATTTCTTGAATTGCGTTATTTAAATTTTCAGCATATATTAATTTCAAGAATCAATCTTTATTGAATAGAAATTCCTTTTAGGCTTTGGTTTATTTATTTTCTCTTGTAGGAGCCTAATCCCATTGGGACTCTACGTCATTTTCCCATCTATATAAAATTCCCTATGAATTGATAGATGGAAAACACTAAAACCTGAATGTGACTTGTGTACAAGCAATATTTTTAACAGTTAAGGACCCTGATATACAGTAGGAGATTAAAAAATTCAAATACTAGAAAGCATAACTCTAAAATAAAGTTTCACTTTTACTATTTTATTTTACTAACACCAAAAACTTTTATCTTAAAATTATGTTAAATGGCTTATCTGTTTCAAAAGTATAGTGTCCACCATGCCCTTCCCTATGACTAATTCTGGAATGCAGGGAAAAGTAGGGTTCTGCCAATTAGATTTTTCTCCAATCTGGACTCAAACTATTATTTTTTTTTTAGTGTTTCACATCTAAATTACCTCTGAATATTAACATTCGGGATTCCTGGGTTTTTAACAGCACACACTGACCAAAAATACCATATAAAAATTTAGAATTTGGATACATACAATATGAAATTACTAGAACAGAAATTAGGCTCTTTTTTTTATATGAATAGGAACAAAAAATTAGTTTTAAAAAGCATAATTAACTGCAGTAAATATTAACATACCGAAAGACCCTCACAAGTATTATCTGCACACACGGTCTCATTAAGGGCTTCAGCCACTCCTCTCAAGTCATCAAAGATCATACGCCTGGTATAGAACAGGAGGGTCATCAGTTCCACATTTTGAAAACTGCAGTTAGTTAACTTTCATAAATAAGTAATGTCGTAACTAAGGGAACTGAATGCTCAAAAATAGAAATAAGACCTATGAAGCATTAGCTCTAGTTCTCCATCTTCAATGCTGGCACCTCCCGTGGCACGATCAACCAAGACTGAAAACTCAGACTTCTTGTCCATTGATGTGGATCAATAGATATTTATTAATTTTTTTTAAAGAGAAAAGTATGAGTCTCTTTGACGGTTTAACTTTGAATTCTAGAAGTTTGTCCTAGTTCCTCACAAATCGATGTTGTTTCAAATGATTATCCATTATTAGTTCTTGGCATAGTGTAAGGATTATCATTCGTATCAAAACACTATAAAATTCAATGTTGAATTCTTTTCTCTAAATGCAATACTTTCATGCATCATACAAGTATCTGGTTCAACATAGGTTGGATAGTGAGCTACTCAAGAAGACAAATCTCATTCTCAAATTATATGTTCTGAACTCTGCCCACAATAAAAAGGCCTTGCACACCATTTGCTGTTCCCAAATGCAACATCCACTGGAAATTTCAACCTGTTCGGATGGTCTTAACCATCTGACATGCACTCTTTACGAACCTTCCACATTGTTTCTTAACCATTCCAAAGAGAAACATCAGATGGTTATGAGAATCAGATCAGATCACATTAGTCCTAGTAAATCTCCTAAATGGAACCCATTAAAAGGTGGGTCCCTCCACCCCATATGTAATTTTGTAGTTAGGGTTTATGAAATTACATGGTCCTTGCTAAATAAGTAAACAACTTACTGGATAATAGTTCCCGGCCACGGGTTGATTGACTGAAAGAGACCAGTCATCTCTATAATCTCGCACCTAGAAGGAATTATGATCAAATAATTTGCGTTTGTAAAGAAGAGATAAGTCAGAGATTATGAGATTCCGCAAGAAAATGGGCAATATTAGTATCCGCACCAAAATTTAAAATAGGAAGGGAGACATAACAATGATAGGGGCAATAAATGATAGATAGCACATTGTTATGCCCAAGAAAAAGAATTGCATGACAGTTAATGATTGCTTAGCTTCGAATATTTACCATGCTTTAATGGCATGCCATAACCTGAGGGCCTGCATGAAAGTCTATTTCCATCAATTTTCTACATGCCTTATTTTTTGGGGGTCAAACTTACTCATTTGGCTTGATTTTGGTGTAATATAAAAATTATTTATGTTGAAATATATTAAGTATATTAACTCTAACCTCTCCTATCACCTTAGGGTCTTAAGAGAGACGGTTAATTGCTTTCTTTAATATGGTATCAGAGAAGATTTTAGGTTGCGAGTTCAAATCCCCCTGTGGACACAAATATTCTTCCAGGCCTCACACCTAGTTCCCCCGTGTTAATTGTCCAGGAG
>JAOXJP010000012.1:13072398-13092196 GCA_025762735.1 Platanus orientalis | reverse complement strand
CCTAACCACTAATCAGCCTAACCACTAATCACTATTTTAGTTGTCTTCCTGGAAGGGAAAACGAACTCAATGTTCACTGGAAGAACCATCTCATCTTTTCAAGGATTCCATAACTTTTCAGGTCTGTTTATAAAAGTTTCAGGGTTTAGCCCAAAATTAGGAAAAATAATAAACCAACAACTCTGCCTTTCACATACAACTTCTACTTTAGGGTCCTTTCCAAAATTTAGGCTTTAGGTCATTTTACAAAATTTCAGGGTTTATGCATTTTCTTAAAATTTTAGGATTTAGGCAATTTTCCAAAATTTTAAGGTTTATAAGACTTTGCAAATAAATCAGGCCATCTAATATTTGTCGAGATTACAACTAGGTTGAACTAGTTGAAAGAGTACTCCCAAGGAACCCAACTAAGTAGGGACTAGTTGGAACCTCACTCTGATACCAATTTGAAACAGCACAATAGACATGATACCAAAGATGATGTAGAATGATAGCCAAGAATATCAATAAAATTCAAAGTGATGTAGTGAAAACAAGAAAAAAGAAAAAGAAAAGATAAAAGACCTGATTTGAAGCTTTTCCAAATCCAAAACAGGGGATATTGACTTCCACCAAGCTTGAATAAATCCAAAGAATCCACCTTTGGGGAAAACCATTTCTAATTTTTAAACTTCACAAAGGAAGAACACACTAGCCAATAGCTAGAAAGTAAGAAAATTCTTTATTAATCAAATTCATTCATTCATTGTAAAATTATGGGAAGGGGTTGCCTTTAAATAGGCTTACAACCTTAAACAATTAAAAACTTGTTTAATTAGGAAACTTCTTAAAATCCTAAATTTGATAGCTAAGTTTTCTAAAACATAAGACTAAAAAACTTATTTTCTTAAAATTAAAACAACTAAAACTTAAAAGTTAGCCATAACTTTTTTTTTACTGACACCCCCTTAGTAAGTTGGCCATAACTTTCTCAAATCACATTGGATTTGCGCAATCTTGGTCTTGTTAGAAAAGTAACTGAATGACCTATCTAATTACACCAAAATCAAGTCAAAATGATAAGTTTTGACCTTTGAAAAATTGGTGTAAACGTAAAAAATGGGATTACTCTAAAAAAAACACCAACATCTTGGCACTATTGGCCTTATTACATGAACATAAAATAAACGTTACCCCCCCCATAAGACCCTTATTAAACCATATAACATTGCATCTTCCATAAATCGCTCCATGTGTGGACCCCACCAAGGCCAAGTGTGGGTCCCATCTTACTCTCATGTCATCATTGAAACCCAGAACCGATTTATCACTCATAGTTATACAGAGCCTGCTATTCTGGTTCCTTTTTAGTCTCTAAACCTTAATCCATACCTTACTGTACCTGTCCCAGAATATGCCCTTGCCGACTATATCCCGGTTTCCATAACCTAAATAGTCCCTAATTACTTCAGAGTTCAAGCCTTTAAACCACATATTCAACACTGCTTACATTCACTGTTTGGAAGCCCTTTTACAACCCTTAAGTACCGTGATTCCAGACCCATATATACTGTCCCTAATTAGCCTTTGTAATATCCCATCTTAACCACATAAACACATATAATTCCCTGCTGTTTTACCCCAAAACACAGCCTGTTTGCACCCTATTATCATTCACTGTTCTGAGGCCTTACTTGAACCTGATTACCCTTTCCAGTACTTCAGCCTTGCTTTGCTTTAGTTATTGGAGTGGTATTATTGGGGTGTGCTGTATCAATTTTTGGTATATTCCCTTGTGTGCTGTATCACTTTCTTATCATTTTAAAAATATATATATTTTGCTCTCTTGCACTGACCTGGATTGTTTTTGGTGACCCACCCAGGTCACATAGTGTTTAAAAAACAAGGTGGTTCAAATGGTTGTGTCTGGTTTTAGACCATCCCTGTCAATTCTTAAAACCAACCTGAAAAGGATCCTGTTTCCAGGTTGAATGGTCCAACCATTGTGAATTTTCCTTGTCCAACTATCAGCAGTAAAGGTCCTCACCAACTGAATTATTGTGTTTATTGGCTACGATTCAAGATTTTAATGCAGTACATGATCATAAGATCACCTTAAACAATTCAACTCTACTTGAAAGTCAGCTAAGCATGCAAATTTATATGTTGTAGCTGCTGCAATTTACCTTACTATACACACCCTCACACTAGTTTTTGATTCTCCTTACCATATTACAAGACTACGTCTTTGTTCAACACGGAATACCTTGTGTGCATGTTATATTGTGGTTGGACTGCACAATATGCATCAGGAAACCTTTTGCAATAATATCTTTTGGTCACATTGAAAAACAATGCCATTGCCTGTAGAACACATGACTTAATATAAAATTGCGTATAGAACCCTTCGAGGTTTTCATGTTCCATGGGTATAGCTAAAATGCTATGATAATCTCATCCTGTCACTTTGATCTCGTCAACATATACCTTGAGAATATGAAACTTCTGCAGTTGGTGATACAAGGGAAAGAGCCTACTGTACGGTAGGGCATAAGGTTGACATGGACTGTACTGAACACATGGCCAATCCAGTGCCACTTATCAGATGGAGAGTTTGGATTGGCCACGTCATCCCTTCACAAAGCACTGAATGACCATTGTTTGCTTTAATATCCAAATGTTGGTGAACATATTGTTTCATAGTCTAATCACACAATCACTGCTTTTAGAAATATGATGCTTTATTTGTTGGTTATGCAATACCATTAAACAACTGTACATTCAGCCAGCTTATAATGTTATATGTTGCAGAGAACCATATATTCTGGGTCTTGGGTTCTCAGAACACAATTTACTCAAGAAGTTATAGCATACTGCAAGGACTGTTTCAAAGTTTATTAGTACACAACTTGTGTGTGAAAACAGAATGACGCTAGAAGACTTCTTTACCCTGACTGAGATGAAGGATGGACTCACTTCCCTTGCTAGAGTTGAGGAGTTAGTCTCTGTAATGCAGAAGGAGAAAGATTCTGCTGTGAAGAATGTTGGGGAGGCAGCAAGACAGTGGTCAACTGTTGCGAGTACCTTAGCAGCGACAGTGAGTAAGGATTGTCTTGATGTTTTTATTCGGCTAGACGGACTCTGCTTCCTTGACCGATGGATTAAGGAGGCACAGAAGTGTAGTAATGACATCAGTGAAAGTTCTGTGGAAGAATCAATCACTGTAATGTTAGAAGCACTTGAGAAGCTGCCGATAGACCAGGAGAGATCAGTTTCTTCTGGCATTAGTGTAACTGTGAAGAATCTTTTTGGTCACAAGAACTTTAGGGTTCAGGATAGGGCAAGAGCTCTGTTTGATGGATGGAACCAGGGAGGGGACAATGGTGCAGATCACCAAGATGTTGAGAAATCTGGGGCATGCCAGAATGATGAGGTTGCAGCCAATGCAAAAGGATCTGCAGATAGTGGATGCCCAGAACAGTCAGCAGTCAATGTTTCTCCGTTGAGGGGAAGTCCTGATGAAAATAATCCTTTAATAGAGCCTTCTGGGGGTGAAATTCAGCATCCACGAAGCTCAGATGGTTCCCATTCTCAGGGTGTCGAAGATGTGAACTTCCATATATCTAATAATCAGCATGCCTCTCTTAATACTTTGAACCCGGTAAATGAGGAGGATGGGTTTCGAGGAGATTCTTTGGGTTCCTCTATCATGCTAAAACCTTGTCAGGAAAGCCAATCTAGCATGGAAGAATCCTCTTTACATCCTGCAGAAAGAACAGCCTCCACTGGGACATGCAGTTCTTCAGTTCCGTTGAAAGATAATGTTGAGAAGTCCTTGGATGTTTCAGAGTTGAATGCTTTCACTGATGATGTGAAAGAAACAGATGTGATAAAAAGTAGCCAAGATAAGTCTGGTAGAGAGGAAATCTCTCCTCTTTCTGCTTCATTGGGGCCCAAATGTGTTTCTTCAACAACTAATCCCGATACTCAGCAACCTGTGATGGAACCTGCTGTACCAATTGATGCTGATGCCAAGGATAGTGAGTTCATCCTGCAGAGGGTTCCTTTTAATCCTGACAGTAACACGAATACACTGGTTTCTGATCCAATGAGTAGTGTCCCAAAACGTTCCAGAAGTACGGGGGAGCTCAAGACAGAGGGTCTGGAAACTTCTAGGATGGAAGATATGGGAGCAGTTACTGAAGTTAAAGAGCTTCCTGGTGCCTCAAGTTTGAAAGCAAACAGAAGTGAGGAATCGGCAATCCCGACTGATATCTCAAAGCTGATGACGGTTGCTAAAGACTTGGAGAAGATTGACAAGAGAAGATCAGATATGGAACTTGAGTATGGAGTAGATGATGCATTAGAGGTGGCTCGGCAAGTTGCTAAAGAAGTGGAGCAAGAGGTAGTGGATTATAGAGAACCATTCTGCAGCTCTTCTCCTGAGAAAAATTCGGAAGGTGGAGTTGTTCAGCCAGGTAGTCCTGATACTATATATGGTGAGCCGGACAAACCCACAAGAAGGCCAGTAAATGAAGTGCGAACTGGGCAAAATCTTCCTGTTTCAGTCTCTTCTTCAATGGGGGAGGGGCATTTAATAAGTTCAAACAACATAGATGCCGAACCTGAAGATTGCTTGCAAGATCCAGAGTCATCCCGGGTGACTGAAGCTGCTCAAGAAACATCTGGTAACACTGAAAGGGGCATGTGTTGTTTTGATCTAAATCAAGTCTGCTCAGACGAAATGGATTTCCCAACGAACCCCATATCTTCCCCCATCCCTGTTGTTTCTACTTCAAAAGCAGCAGCAGCAGCTCCTGTTGTTGAGGGAACACTGGGATGGAAGAGATCTGCTGGAACTAGTGCCTTTGGTCCTGCATCTCCTCGTAGGACTCCAGATGGTTTGATATCTCCTCACAGGACTTTGGATGGTGAGAAGACTCCCTCTATTGAGGGAAGCAGCTACAGTTCAAAGCAGAGGCAGGACATCCTCAATATTGATCTGAACGTGGCTGGGGTCGATGATGATAGGATTATGGATCCGGTTTTGGCAGAACATATCCCAGTATCATCTAGCCTCCCTTCTGGGGAATCTTCAGTCGAAGTGAGTTCGAGAAGAGCAGAGAGGCTCAAGTTGGACCTAAACCGTGTTGGTGACAATGAGGATGCTCCAGTATCCCATTGGAAGACGGAGGGACGGTTCCTTTACCATCATCAGGACAGCCATCAGAGCTCATCCACTGCCTCGTCGTCGTCAAGGCAGCCTTCAATTAGAAACATTGACTTGAATGACAACCCGGCATTCTGTGATGATACAAATGATCGACAGCATGATCTTGGTCAATCATCTTCCCGAGACATGACTGCTTATGGAGGGTTTCAGATGGATGGTCCTGTCATTTCGATCATGGGTAAAAAAGTGGAGGTCAATAGAAAAGAGTTTGTACCCCAAACTCGTTCTTTCCTGCCAAATGGGCTGGTTGATGAATCTGTAATGGAGGCAAACTTGGGAAGATCAGTTGGTGGTGTCAGGCAGTCCCCTGCAATATCTTACACACCCTTGTCTCCACCAGTGTTCGAGTACAATGGCCTCACAGTGGGACCTTCTATGTCTGTGACCCCAGCAATTTATGGACCTGGCTCTATCCCTTACACGGCAGATTCAAGAGGAGTCCATGTGGCACCACCTATAATGGGCTCCTCAGCATCCGAACTGCCCTCCTACTCCCGATCGCCGTTTCTTATGAGCATTACTGGTCGACCATTAGGTTTGAATGGGGTTGCGCCCACACAGCCTGGCCTTGATCTGAATTCAGGTGTGATGATAGTGGAGGGTGATAGCAGCAGGGAAACTGGGGGCTTGAGGCAGCTATTTGTTCAGGGGCAGGGTGGATCAGTGGAGCAGACAAGGTCTGCGTTACAGCCCTTGAGTTCAGGGATAGGGATTAGACGGAGAGAACCGGATGGTGGGTGGGACTCCCATCCGGATGGTTACAAAAGGCGACCTCCCTGGAATTAGTGAGTTATGTTTTATTTACCCAAGGGCGACTCTCTCTTTTGGGAGCACTTGCTATTGGTTCAGAAAATGAAACAGAAAAACTAAGTGCTTACATTACCAGAGATGGCCCAGAAGATAGCTGAGCCCATTGGCTTTTATGTGGGAGGGACTTTGTCAAACTTAATAAGGCTGAAGGATGGAGGGATGGTATGATTGGTGAGATCGATTGCTAGAGGGAGGGGAGTGGGGGTGAAGTGTAGGCTTCACTTTTCTTTTTTATTACAGCCAGAAAAAAGAAAAGCAGGGTCCATCCAATGTATCTGTAAATCTCTCTCCTAAAAATCAACAGGAAATGAAAGAATTGGGTCTCTATTTCACCTGGTGTTTGCTGAGGTTGGGGAGTTGTGCCATAGGCAATTTATAACTCGGCACGGAGGATATCTATTTATTGTATTATAAGGATG
The DNA here is from genome assembly GCA_025762735.1 of Platanus orientalis. Taxonomy (NCBI): domain Eukaryota; kingdom Viridiplantae; phylum Streptophyta; class Magnoliopsida; order Proteales; family Platanaceae; genus Platanus; species Platanus orientalis. The sequence continues at coordinate 13,085,755 of JAOXJP010000012.1, read as the reverse complement.
CCAACACATGAGCTGGGTTGTCGTCATTAATTGGTGATAAGGTTGATTACAGGACCAGATACATTTTGGGATGTTCAAGAACAAATTTGGCATTTTAGGCTTGTGCCTTTGTTCTATGCACACACTGGCCTCACCTATTGACTGGCGCGGACTGTTCACGCATGACATTAATGTCGGGTCTCTGCTATATTTTTCCAAATCTGTAGATTCTCTTACCAACAAATTCTATAAAAAAAATCTGGGATTGATTGTCCTGGGAGCCGGAATCAAGGTGCAATATCACCAATTTGATTTTTTAGTGTTGTAGACTCTCAAAAAACTTTGGGCCGGGAGAAGCCCAATAATTAGACAGGCTGTGTATCTTAATGTGGAAAGATCTTGTGTCCAGGACACCATGGGGCCTTAAATGCGAGAAGGATTTTGTCCGCCTCCCTTGACAGACGCTTGGTCTGCTGGGCGTCAAGGGCCGGACATGTCAGTGCCGAAAAGTGATAAGTGGCCCCCTCCTCCCCCGAAAAAAAGTGTAAATCACTTTTCAGTGCTGATGTGTCCACCCCGATACCCAGTGGACCAAGCATCTGTAAGGGAGGCAGACAGAATCCTTCCTCTTTAAATGGAGTAAAATGGGTGGGACTGAGATGAAATTTAAAAGTCCCACCCATTTTATTCCATGTGAAGACCCATGGTGTCCTGGACAGAACATCTGGACTCTATTTTAATTCGCCAGTTAACTTTATTTTGTGTTGGGGTGGCAAATCAATGAAGCTCACCTCATGTGAGCTGGCAATTTATACCCCGGTGGATTGGTGTTAAACTGGGTACTTCATGCCCGTACAAGGTGGGTTGGACCTTGGATCCTCTTGGACGAAGATTGTGCAATGCTATATGCAATGGCCAGTGTCAAGGCAGGAAAAAGCATTTTCGGTTTAGTGTGAGAGTAGAATCAACTCGTGCCCAACCAAGGACAAAAGGCGTAGCGAAACACAAGGCCCATAGTTTGGGCGTAGCGATTACGCCTGAGGTTCTTTCATGCTGAGCCTTAGCTTTTCGGCTCAAAATTAGGTTTAGGCCAACCCACAGCTAAAAAGCCTCGAATTTTGGCATAAGACTCATTGGGCTAGTTATTCGTCAAAGAAAGATCATCCAGCCATTTCGGCTTATATGCATCTTTTGTGTGTGTGAGAGAGATATTTTGGGGGAATGACACATCCGATATGTGTTATGACCACTTGAACAGTACTGACAGAAGAAAAAGCCTTTAATCCAATCAACTGAAAAAAGAAAAATCCCTGATTCTTGTACTTGGAATTGTGGTGGGTCACACCTTGAGCAGATCTACATGTGCCCCCTAAACAATATACAAAAATCTACCACATTAAACCAATCTCTTAGCCAGCCAGCTGGTTCAATTCATTTCATCAAGTAGCTATCGATATTTCTTCCACTCTCTAAATACCAACTTGCCCTAGTGGCTTCCCACTCATATATATATATATATATATATATATATATATATATACTACTCCTGTTGCTTGTAGAATGCGACACGTAGACAAAAAAATCATTTTGACAGATTTTTAATTTTTTTTTACATGTCCCTTGATATATGCAGTGTATTAAGGGTACTTTTAACGGCAGTAGAGGATTCTGAGTGATGCTATATATATATTCTAATCAGACCTATTTCTCATTGCTTCTCTCCCACAAGCTTTCGAGATGAGGAAATCAGATACGATTGCAACGAACTGGAACTACGTTTGGGCTGCAAATCTCATGGTATTGAAGTCCCTAGAGCTGATGGGCTTGTGGTCTCCTCTTGGAGGTGGAGGATTCTCTACCCTTGTCCTTGTCATTCTCTCTGCAGCCTCTTCCTTGGTCTTGGTAATGCTTGCTCTTCTGGTTGATGTTATTGCAGAGTTTCCAACCCGTTCTAGTTCCACTACTGGTTTAAAGGGTTGCAAAGGAGGCATCTGTTGGCATGATATACATAACTGTCGTCTTCTTTGTGATGATCACCTAGGACTGATATAATTATGGATTAGGGTCTGTGTATGTCTCTTATGAGTTTGATTAATGTTACTTTGATTTAAGCCTTCAATTTAGAGAAATATAAGCAAGCAATAACATAATTCAGTGTTCCTGGTAGGTGGTTCAGGCCGGTTCCATGCCCGGTGCCAGAATGTTTATAAGAATTACAACTGATTTCTTATTTGTCCAGACAGCCTACATTTACATTGAAGATCAAACAGCCCCCCACAAGGAACTCCTTATTCAAGAATTTCCATAGACACTCACAAATTCGAACTATCAACTCCATTGCAGTTTGCAAAATAGTGGGTCTCACCCCATGGGAATGTATCGCTATATGTTTCAAGTTTTTTACTTAATGAGAAAGTACTCTATGTAAGATCTGCTAAGGGTGTGTTTGGTTACAGTATGATCACTACAGGCTTCGAGTCTTCGACCTTAGCCCGCACAAAGCAAAATCGAGTTTTTCCTAGATTTCGTTTGCATGGTTTTGGAAGGAATGCGTATACCATCATGGGTTTAAACTCATGAAGTCTACAAACATAATGAAAGAACAAATATAGGGTCGGCTACGATTACCCAATTAGTGTTAAATTTATAACCAAACAAGGCATAAACATTGAGCTTAACAAAAGAGACTACTATTAACCAGCCAAGTTTTACAGTGTCAGTTGTTTAATCGGTTTGATTTGTGGGTGATGTTCCATATGTACAGTGGTGTAGATTGGATGCTCCTCGGCATTGACTATGGTCTTTTGCTCTTGTCCTTTGTGTACCTCCTTTTTTTTTTCTCTCCATGGAAGAAAGTAATAAGGAGTTCCTCTATTCTTATATAACTGGAATTGGGGTTTCATTCCATGTCCTTGGAGCCAAGCCCAAGAAGTAACAAGGGCATATTACATGTGTGTGTGTGTGTGTGTGTGAGAGAGAGAGAGAGAGAGAGAGCACCTAATGAATTTACTTCATATATCACAGAATAGATGTGGATTTGTGCAAGGGTCAGTGCAGCATGTGTGACATGTCACGTGTAATATACCGCTTAACAACTTGTTATCTCTTATTATTAATACAAATTATGATAATTTTGATATCTATATTTAGCTATCACTCAAATTAAACGAGGCAGTGGATATTTGGTCATTTCTCAACCACCTTATAGGGTTCATCACCCTCTCTTCTCAATTTATTTTTCAACGTCATTGTTGGTTGTTAAACCAGACAAAAGGTGTGTGTATTAAGAGAAATACATGCAAAGGAAAGCAGCATGATGAGCAGGGTGTGCCTGAGGTGCACAGATTTCAGGTGTGCCTTGTCAAAATACAATAAGTATATTAACTCTACCCTCTCTTATAAACTTAGGGTGTGTTTAGATTCACAGAATTGGAATTGGCCTTAGAATTCCAATTTTATAGAATTAGAATCCACTGAATTGAATTCAATGGATTTAGAATTTTACCATTTGGATGCATGTATATAGATGGAATTGGAATTCAAAAATTTCAATTCCACCATTTGGATGCACAAACAAAAATCTCAATCACTCTATTTTGTTTGTTCTCTACCTGATGGGTGGCCTTGAGATTCTATGACCCATCACCAAGGACTCACAAGTCTTACAAGTTGGGCACCAAAGCTTTGCATTCACCATGTTCAAGTTTTTATATGGCCTATAGTTCCTTGATAATCCCTACAAAAACGTTATGTTCATTCTTGTCAGAATTTTAATGTAGTTTACCCACTATGATGATCATTTAAGGAAAGAAACCAGTTGTATTTTTGTAAACTCTTTCTATAAACTAAAATGGGCTAGATTTTCCACTCAAGAACATTTTAGTTAATTAATAAAATAACATAGACATTTTGGGCATTTTGTATGTTAAAAATACTCCACAATTGTTTGAGGGAGGAGGGCATTTTTTGTCATTTGAATAGACCTAAAGCATAGCTAACATAAGGGGGTAGGGAATTTTTGTCATTTAAATAAACTAGAAGCATAGCTAACTTGAGTTGGATTTTCCACTCAAGGGCATTTTGGTCAATAAATAAAATAACAAAAGGCATTTTGGGTATTTTATGTGCTAAAAAAACTTGTAAGTTTGAGGGAGGAGAGAATTTTAGTCATTTTTTAGGTAAGTAAAATATGAATTAAGATCTTAGTCATTTGAATAAATATTAATCATAGCTAACATGAGCTAGATTTTCCACTCAGGGGCATTTTGGTTAGTTAATAAAGAGGGTATTTTGGGTACTTTGTGTGCTAAGAAAACTCCTCACAATTGCTTGAGGAGGGCATATCAGTCATTTGAATAGACTTGAAGCATAGTTAACATGAGCTAGATCTTCCACTTAGGGGTATCTTACTCAATTAATAAAATAACATAGGGCATTTTGTGTATTAAAAAATTCCTCATAGTTGTTTGAGGGAGGAGGGCATTTTAATCATTTGAGTATACTTGAAGTATCGATGAGGGTATTTTGGTCATATGTTGCTTAGTAAGAAGGAATTGAAAATAATATTCTATGAGTTGTTATTTCAATTCCATGTATTTGGGGATTCAATTCAACATTCTAATTCCTTAGGGATTTGACTTAAATTCATTTCCGTGATTTAAAATTGGCCTCAATAGACGGAAATGGATTTGGGTACCCCAATTCCATTTCCACCTCTTCCAATTCCCTAAATCCAAATGCACCCTTATTAAGTGCGACAGTTTAATTGTTTTATTTAAGATGGTATTTGAGCAGATCTTAGGTCATGAGTTCAAATCTCTCCATAAACGCAATTATTCTCCCGGGCTCTCTATGTACATATATGCACATTTTATGGACTCAGACCTAGCTCCTCCCCATTAATTGTCCAAGAGTGTCCCTCTTGAGGGGGGAGGGGGAGTGTTAAAATATAATAAGTATATTTAAGATGCCTTTAACTGTTATTTTGCTAGTTGAAAACCTCTGGTAGCAAATGTTGTGGGGCCAAAATTGACGTGACCATGTGTGATGTGCACCGCAGACTGGTGACATGTAGGTGGGTTGGGAAAGGTTGCTTGTTGGATTTGTTATTGAAGGTTTCAATTGAACATCATCAGGAAATAATGGGCTATGGGTTCTGTTCCATTAGTCAGAATTTCTTAGAGAGATGTCCAGCTAGATTTTTCTGGACCGTTCCAATGAATGGAATAAAAGGAAATCAGATGGTTGAGATGGTTGGATCATGTCAATGTTTGACAACGGAAATCTCTAAGGTGGGACCCCATTGAATGGTTGAATGGTGGGTCTTGTTGCATCCATATCCACCATCTGTTACGGTTTTGTTCTCAGACTATAGATGGTCTTTCTTTTCCCAGATTAACTCATTTTGAGTTGAAAACTTGATAGTGTGAAAGAATTTGGGTGATTGTTTGGTGAAAACAGAGATCAAAGTCAATTGGGATGATTAATAAAGGTGGATCCTTGACATTTGGGGGCTTCATCAATTAATTATTGAGAGACTTCGTGGCAACAATTAGGTTAAAAAAGCGAAGAATAGTTAGACATACTGTCACCAATCACGCTATCATTCTTAGGTACCCAAAAGCACAAAAGTAAACAATGCGGTAATATCAAGCTCCACTGTTGAAGTGGTTGAACTGTCACCAGATCATAAATCTGATTCGATTCACCTGTTTACTCGTTTAGGGCAACCAAATTAATTAATTAATTAAAAAAAAAAAAGCTCAAACTTGGACGAATTATGATAGATTTTACTATAAGCTAAGGAGAGGATCTGTCCAGCCGCCTTATGAACCGCTAACTTCTGCCCCTGACAGTGGGCGGATACATCAGCACCTTAAGGGGAGCGTTCTCAATCCTTTTGCGTTCTCAATCCTTTTGCGTTCTGACACCAGAGGACTTCACATGGAACAAAATGGGTAACAGATTGTTCGTACAAAAAAATTTCAGTTCTACCTGATTCTTGAGTAAGGTAGTATGCAATTTTGTGGGTTTGGCACTACCTCGATTAAGAGGACTTTGGTAACTAAACCAAAGGATAAAATAATGCCAAAAATGAAAAGAAAAAGAGGTAAAAGTAATATATAAGAAAAGTGATCTTACTTGCATTAACCGATATAGCAGTTACATGAACTCCAGTACAAGTACACGCTCAATCGAAATGCAAGATACAAGAGGAAAGTTACAGTAACACTACTATAGATAAGCTACGGCTACAGTTAATCCTAAAATAAGATATTGAGATGTCATACACCTCTTTCGTCTGGTACGCAATTTATAGAATTCCTTAGGTCATTCTCCAAATTATTGTCTTCATGGCCTCTACCTTAAATGGGTGGTTACTTGCAATCATGAGACTAATTGTATGCCCTTCGTATTGTGGCCCACCTTCTTCTTAACCAGTGTTCTCACATATTCTCTTCAGTCTTTGATTTGTTGCACCACGTGTCCACATGTTGGATTTAAAAAGTGGGGTCAACAAATGCCCCTTGACACGTGTTTGGTTTGAATAAAAAATCGAACATGTGTTCTTGGCTACCAACTAGAATGACTATGATTGCTCAAAGCAGTCTTTCTTTATACCAAGTGAAATCCTGCCCACTAAGTGAGTTTGGGAATGATATTCCCTGTCAGTCCACTCACAATATGGTTTCCTATAGATTGGCCTTGTAGTTATCATGAAACCAAGATCATATATTTGCTCGAGGAGATCAACTAATTAATCTCGAGAAAGAAGATTTTGTCCCTAGGTAGGGTTACCATCTTGTTGCCTTGGGTCTTGGTAAAGCCAGTTGTGAGGATTATTTTGCTCTGGCCGTGCACCATAGGACCATATGCATTCGCACTTCCATGCACCTGTATTGACTGTACTGGTAATATGGATTTTCAAGGTTTTTATAGCCCTACCCTAAATAGGCACAATTATAATAGACATTGTTCGCCAATCAAGGGCTTATTAAGGGTTCCCCAGTGATGGGTGGCCCTTAAAGTATTGTTGGAATTTGTTGATACCTGTTTAGATTGAACCATGCCTAGTCTCAAGGACCATTTGATTGTCCAGCTCAGTTACGCTAGTCCTACGACACTCCGGTAGGCAATTATTCTAGGGTGTTATCAACCCCTGAGCCTTCTATGTAAGCCATAAGCCTTTCCTATTCCCCGGGTCCTAGCGGAACGTTGGACACAATTTGAGAGGAACTAGATCCACCATTCACCCCCTAATTCGAGAATTGAACAAGACAAGGCCCACGATCTCGCCTTATAGCCTCAACCATTGGTCAAAGTGTAATAATTAAAGCCTCTATCTTTTCCGCCATTTGGTCAAGCTTAGCATTGATCTCCAAAAGAATGTCATTCTGCACTAATTCATAAATGGGCCCCTTGCTAGTTTCAAGATTATCCGTATTAATTAATCGATTCATGCTCTCATTGTGATCGCCACTTTGTTGTTTGCATCAAAAGTTTTCAATTCCCCCTAGCTCTCGAGCAGAATAGTATGCAATCTAATGGGTTCGTGGGTTCTGCACTACCTCAATTAAGAGGATTTTGGTAACTCAACCAAAGGGTAAAGATAATCCCAAAAATGGAAAGAAAAAGAGACAGGAAGATACATAAAAGTGATATGTAAGAATATTGATAGTACTTGCATTCATCGTAATAGCAGTTACATGAACTCCGGTACAAGTACATGCTCGATCGAAATACACTACAACTACAACTATTCTTAAAATAAGATATGGGATGGTTGATCCCCTTTTTTGTCTAGTATGCAATTTATAGAACTCCCTGCACGATTTTCCTATTCTTGTCTTCATAGCCTCTACCTTAAACTGATGATTATGCAATCATGACTAACTGTATGCCCCTTGTATTGTGTCTCACCTTCTTAATCGGTGCTCTCACATATTCTCTTCAAACTTTGATTTGTTGCGCTGCATATTCAGACTGGATTTGAAAAAAAGGGTAAACAAGGTTAGATGAAATTTTAAATTCCCACTCATTTTATTTCATATGACCTCCCCTTCTGGACAGAACATTTGCTCCCTTTGGTATTTATCAGTTTCAACGAGATCATTATAATCTCTAATAAAAGAAAATGGAGGATAAATTAAAGGATTGAAAAAGGGGGAAAAAAGTCAAAAGGGTTCTATGTTTTTCAAAAATAAACAAATAAATTTATGTGTTCCGGGCGGTGAAACTTGTGATGATGGTATTTATGTTTTAGTGGTCTGCTCCGAAGTATCCTCAAGTCAGGATCCTATGTAGGCTAGTTGGAATTCTTCACCTGGGCTGTACTGGTGTGGGTTAAGTGCAAGTGTAAAGTATTTTTGGGCTAAACCTTGGTGTCTAAAATGGAAACGGAGCAAATGTTCTGTCTAGTATTTGGTGTTCAGGAAGACACGTCAACAGGTGGAACAAAATGGACAGGATCATTTTCCAGATCCCTGCCCATTTTATTCCACATGTCATCCCTTGGTGTCCAAGACACCATCCTGAATACCAAATCCTGGGCAGAAGATTTGTTCCCGAAGAAAAATACATCCTGTGAGATTTGTTAAACACTCTTTGGGCATTCCGATAAAAAAAGATTTCTAGCAGTCGAGACTAAAATTAAATAGGGTCCATGATCCCTTAGAGAGGCACCCGAAGCAGCTGTGGATAGAAGAAGCATGACTGCTTCATAGTAATAGTACGCAGCATTTGAAGTGATACTAAAATAATTACAAGTGCAATATTCGTATGGGTTCAAGAATGACATGAGGCATCTGAGAGTATGAAATAATCATATACAATGGCATAGTTGTTTTATGGTAACGTTTGAGCTTAAGTTATGAAATGTTCCTAGGAAGGTTTGGGCAAAGAATTATGTTTAGGCATAGCTTGATCGGTAGGTGAGCTGTGGGCGTGGTCCATCAAGAAGTGTAGCTGAGAAAAGGGAATCGCCAAGTCGAAATTTGGGGGGGGGATGCAAGGTCACGGGTGTTCTCAAGGTATTTTGCATTAATTGCAAAGGAGAAAAAAGTGTTGCCATAAAGAAGCCCTGCCAACTTTAGGATTATTATTACAGTTACGATATCTACAAAGTGGATGAGGGGCCATGGTTCCAACACTGTAAGTCATGCACATGATTCAATCAGTGGGTCTACCTCACGTGGAAGCACAAGCCAATAATATACAGTGATCCCATAAGTAGGAAGGAGGGTTTCTATTTTTAAGAGTGAACCCATGAGCTGATTATAAGCTTTGGCCAATTAGACAAGAACATTGTGGAATAGACCCAAGGTCCACATCCAGGGCAGTAGGCCGGTACAAAAGCTACTATTTTGGATTTTTTTTATAGAATTAATAAGTGAAGTGGCATGCAACAAAATTCAAACCGGCCGAACCACTCGTGTTATGATCCACTTCGTTAGGTCTTTGTGGAATCCAAGAGAATTTATGGACTGATCAGAAGCTAGTGGTTCAGAACGAGTATATAAACTTTATACAACTATTATTAGCTATCTGATTGCAATCAATGCTCAACGAAATCATGCCAAATCTCACGTAATATTTAGCAATTAATTTATAATCAGTGGTCCCCCACAGACACATAAATGAGGGCTCTCTCACTCATCAAAATCACAACCCCAATTTTCTTTCAAGCCTTTTTATCAAAAAAAAAAAAAAAAAAACTTTGAAGCCAAAAAAATAGACTGTCAAAGTCAGCTTTGTATAAAGTTATGTGGGTTGACAACTAAGATTTTTTTTTTTTTTGATCGAGCAGTAAGGAACAGAGCATAAAGTGTTTTGAGACATCTTTACAGTTAAAAGAGGTGACTTTTTTTTTTTGATAAAGAAAAGAGTAGCTGTGACTGAAAGACAGTAACATTATATTTGTTTAGCGAAGAGTAACTTTGACAAAGACAGTACCACTATAAGGGTGTGAGCATACAAACGTCTAACGGCTTTAACTAACTACATTCACTAATCTAGCCAGAGTAATTTATATTAAAAACAGAAATAGAGAAGTTCACAGTTCACATCAACCCATATTTACCAAAAGCTATATTAAAAAAAAAAAGGTTCACACTAACCCATAGAATAGAGCCGTTGTTCCTTCTTGTCCTTGCTGAAGGAATATTACACACAACGAAACGTCGAAAACCTCGCATTAGAAATATGAGCAGCAACTTCGCTACCATACACGGTCTACCCTACCAAATGACCGGTTCGACCAAACTCACATGAATCGATCACAACGATTCCATCTGCGACACCACTATAGGGCTACGGACCACATGCTTCCCATCCGACCAAGACAAGAACCCGAAAACAACACCCGAATCACCCAATACCAGATTCCGACTGTCGGCCGTTACCGTCATAGCGTAGCTGAGCTTCTTCACCGCTTCCGAGAACACTAGCTTCGCCGGTGTCACCTTCACCGAGACCCCTTTTGGCAAAGACTCGATCTTGGCTCTGTAAATCGAGTTCGCCGCTGGGCCGACATTCGTCACCGTCCGAATAAATGTTTCACTGGAGATCCCGGAAGCCGTGGTTGGAAATAGCGCCGTGATAGATGGGTAATTCAGATTCCCCGGTGATTGTTTCTTGGCAGGGCAGCTCACCGGAGTTAGTGTGATCACCTCGATTGTCTTCGGTCCGTAACCGATTGAACACAAGAAGTTCACATAGTCATTGCTGGTGACATCATAGATTAGTCCAGGCTCCATCGCAAGGTCGAGATTCAGACGACCGGAGCCGAAATCATACGGCGTCGATGCTTTTCCGGTAAACTCATCGATCATCCGTTCGAGATTGTTGTCGACGATGCTAGCTGTAGTCATCATTGCCGATCGAATCGCCGCCGGGCTCCAATCTGGATGGGCAGATTTAAGTAACGCGGCGGCGCCGCTTACGTGCGGGCAAGCCATCGATGTGCCGGAGAGAATGTTGAATTCAGTCTTTCGGATATCAGAATCTAAGCCGGTGGGGCCGGCAGCGTCCGTCCAGGCAGCTAGAATGTTCACACCAGGGGCGATTAGGTCCGGTTTGAGGATCTCCGGGCTTAAACCGCTTGGTCCTCGCGCGGAGAACGAAGCCACTACGGGCGCAGGCTTCACGCCGTTTATGGTGCCGCGGAAGGTAATTGTGGCCGTTGGAAGTGCAGACGATGATATATAGGACTTCACTGCGTCGCCTTCATTGGCGCCGACGGCACAAGCAGGGAGAAGGTGGGCGTCGCCGACGAGGCCTTCGCCGTTGGAGGCTCCATTGACGAGGATCATCCCTACGCCGCCTGCTTTCTTGACGACCAAACCCTTAGCAACTCGCGGATTACTTCCGCGATCACAAATTACAATCTTGCCAGTGACGAGCTTCGGATCAAGAGAACTTTCCATACAGAGCGAAGCAGAGAGCATCCCTGACTCACCGGGATAAACCAGAGGGAACATTTTGCCGTTCAACGGTTCCCCTGAATACAGAGATTCACCGGTGATCTTCCGGCCATCGCCAAGAATTACATCGGTAGGGAAATTGCGATCAATAGTTCCAGCTCCAACAGTCGTTAGCCATGGAGCAAGGTTCGTCACCGACATACCGTTGGGTCCATCGTTTCCGGCGGACGATGACACAAAAACCCCTTTCGAAACAGCGCCATATGCCCCAATTGCAAGTGGATCAAGATAATACGGCGAGGAAACACCGTCAGCTCCTCCGATAGAGATTGAAATCACATCTACACCGTCGGCAACAGCACGATCGAATGCGGAGAGAATATCAGAATCGAAGCAGCCCGAATTTCTCCAGCAGACCTTGTAAACTGCTAATCTAGCCTTTGGAGCGACGCCTTTGGCGATCCCAGATGCGTATCCGGCCATGCTTGCGTTGAAAGTGTGTCTACCCGCAGCCGTCGACGCCGTATGGGTTCCATGGCCGTCTGCGTCCCTCGGCGACCTAAACTCAACAGTTCCATTAGTAGCGCCGATTTCACCAGGACTGGCCCATCTCGACGCCGCTTCGTGGCCTCTAGCGAAAAATCTAGCTCCAATCAGCTTTCGATTACAATGAGCTGGACTAAACTGAACTCCAGACTCGCAGACACCCTTCCACCGAGCCGGAACTGGGTCAAGATTTTGATCAGAGAAGCTCCGTCGTTCCGGCCAGATTCCGGTGTCAAAAACACCGATTATCACATCGGATCCATAGTCAGAGTCTGACCAGAGACCTTCCTGGTTTCTAAGACCGAGAAATTGAGGAGAACGAGTAGTGTGGAGTTGCCAACGACGATCTTCGAACACGGCAAGGACTGAAGAGTATTGAAGGATGGAAGCCGCCTGGTCGGGAGACATAGTTGCGGAGAATCCGTGAAAGACGGTATCGTAAACGTGAAGTATTTGACCAGAATCAGCAAACGAAGAGCTGTACCAGTGATAGTGAGAAGGGAAGATGGAGGGTTTCGAGTGCTCATCGACGCGAAAGATGAAGGTTTTGATCTTCTGATCAGTCGAAACTGCTAGGGTTTGCAGCGGAAGACTTAAGAACGATAAGAAGAAGAGAACCAGAAGAAATTCGCAGAAAAATGCAGCCATGGTGGAGTAGGGTTTGAAGAGCAGAGTGGAGATACAGAGTGTTCGATTTTATAAGTTCAGCTTTTTTAAGTGTCACAATTTAGTGCAACTTTTGCCGACAAAGGCGGAGATACTTACAGAGATTATTGTCCTTAATTTAATTTAATTTTTAGGAGAGGGACTTGGGTGGATATTTTTCTGTTTTTTTGCTAAAAAATTATTCGAATTATCTCCGATCTCCCGGGAGAGATTTCACGCCAGTACAGATTCTACAAGGAACACGATTCCTGATAGAGGATACTTTGGTAAATGCACTGATTTGTATTCCTTTGGAACCCTCCATTAACCCAGTGAATTTTAGTAAGCCACCTTTGTACGGCATCTGCGTTGATTAGCACTGGCCTGATACCTCTCCAGCCAGACTAGAGATGATTCGAACTGGGATTGATGATTTGTCAGCCCTAGAGACACACCTATGGAGCCTTTTAAAAGAAAGGAGACGTTGTGTTGGTGCTGTCGGGAAGATAATTGAGGGGTTCAATTGGTGGATCGAGTTGGTTCGGAACTAAACCAGTCACTCGGTCAATCCATTCAACAGCTCCAATCTAAGTTCAAGTTTGTCACCGAGCATGTCATACAACTTTTTAGTCCGCTAAAAAGATAGTGAACAAGTCCTGCTAATTTTACTTACCTTTTCACCCTGTTTTTGCAACAATCTTAACCAAGGCCTGATATCGTCTGTGATGCAGGCCGAGGCAGGGGGGTTATCGCTGACGATATCAGGC
>JAOXJP010000012.1:13049245-13072298 GCA_025762735.1 Platanus orientalis | reverse complement strand
TCGTTTTTCATATAATTTTTTATCATAACAACACAATGTCGATATTAGGCAATAATACGCTATGAAATGGGAATATTTGCTCAACACACCGAAATCGTACATCAAGTTATTTGATGACCAAAAAATGAATTTTTATAGTGTACTTAATGTTTTGTGTCGGTATTAGAATATATCGTGTCGGTCCTAGTAGACATGAACATATGTCTGAAGATATTTAAGATATTTCGAGATATTTGATACCATGAACCTACCATTTACGATACTCGGGTCACACACACACACATACTCTAATCAGATTCAGATGTGCTGCCAAAGAAACTAAGCAGTTGTCATGAAAAGAAAGGGACAATGAAGAACTTTCATTAACCGCTTCTGGGTTCTTGTTTTGGCTCAACATTGGGGTTTTCATCTTCTTTGTTTTTTGGTGGACAATTGGGCATTAGTGAATAGTAGGTTAGGGGGTGAGGACGAGTCAAACCACATCAAAAGTAAATTCGACATTTAAATAGAAATGCCTCTAATGCAGAGAAAGATTGAATTCCTACATACATATTTATAACTTGATCCATACCGTGATTTGCTCTTGAATGAATGCTTTTTCTTTCCTGATCCATGAATGCCTTTTTTGTGTTTTCTTTCACTCATATCGCTCTGGAATAATTCCCGCATCTCTTCTGGCCTCGATTGAGTTCTTTGGGAAGGACGTTTCAATGTCTTGACAGCCCTTTTCATACTCTTGCCGGCATCTTGCGCCTTCTTTATGGCCTTTACTGCTTTTGCCCGTTGGTAAGCCAGATCAACCATCAATTTTCCTTCTTTTTCCTTCTTACCACTTCTACTTCCCTGCAATTAAAAAGAGTAATAGTTATTTTTGAACGATTAAAACTTGTATCATGGATACAGGTGTTTTGATCATGAATGCTTTTATCACTACTTTTTACGTATTAGATTACATATATATCTTAAAGAATACAAGGTCAATGCATCCCTTATTGCTAGCATATCACAAAGTGGACAATATTAAATATTGAAACTTGGGAACATTGGAAATGCTTAACAAGTGCAGGATTTATGACAGACAAGGCATGGATCTGGACAAAATATCCAGAAGAAATATCAAAGAAGGGAAAATCTAAATCCCAAGTATATATGATCTATAAACCATACAGCTTGCATACATGAAGAACAGGGTCCCACAAATTAGATAGACCAACAGTGGAATCCTTTGGACTGTCAGAATACTGATGACAAATGGTCCTGACAGAAGTCTAAATCAGATGATGATGGTTAGGATCACCCAACTGGATCAACTTTTTGTTCTAGGAGATCTATGAGTACACCACCCCACACTCAACAAACTTATAAATTGCAGTTAACAACTAATCAAAGGGAATGAACCATGGAAGCACATAACCACACACACACACCTCTTCTAACTCATCCACTTGATCATCCTCCAACCTCTCTCGAGCAGCTTCCAGTCTTCGACGCTTCTTTCTTGGCAAATTTTTCTGAGAAACAGGATGAAAATGGGGATCACATTATCTACTTACACCAAAATTTCTTTCAAATAAAAGCAACGAGAAGGAAGAAATACCTCACGCTCCCGCTTTCGCTTTTCCTTCATTTTAAGGTCTTCTGCCTGCTGGGCACTGATTACCTCATTTGCAGAACTATTACCTTTCTCTGTAGAAGCCTGTCAAAACTCAAAAGTGATTGATCAAGAAGATATTTACAAAAAACAATCACAAGCTCAAGATACAAAATTTTGGAGAATTAAAGCCACATCAACAGTGAAATACAATAGATTGTCATGTTACAAAGTGAAACTACCATGCAATGTTACCTCTTAATAAACATGTCATTGATAAATATGAGAAAAATAATTAATTCAACTCAACAAAGTCATATCCCAACTACTTGGGGTCAGCTACACAAATCCTTTTCCACCATTCCACTCTATCTTAGTCTATAACTGACGTTAAATCATAAGCATTCACTACTTCAACCCAAGTCAAGCCTATTTAGGTCTACATCTATGGCTGTCCTCAGTTGTGATTCCATAAAACTCGATGGGGTGATGCTTTCAACCTTAGGTGTGACTCCTAGGTTCAACTACTGTGACTAGTTGATTATCGTTTTATTCCATTATTTTTACTGAAGATTTCTCAACTACACAGCTCACAAACAACCCTTATTTCTTTCAAACCTTTCAACTCTAGACCAGTTTTATAGACCTTTGTCCTTAAATCCCTTAAAAACTTAGTGATTTATTTAATCCCTAAAGCCCACCATCAAATCCTATACTTAGAGCCTTTTTTACTCATCAAAGCTAAATTCCAAATAAAATCCTACTAAAATTTTCAACCAGCAATTAAACCTTAAAATATTAGAATTTTCTCCCCTTGTCCTACATCAATTTGGAATTAGAGCCTTAGTTCTACATAACCGACATTCTGCTCCATAAAACGTGGCTGGTCTTATAGCTGACTTATAAATTATTCCCATCTATTCCAAAGCACTCCATAACCGGAAGCACCCTTCCACTTCATCCACCCTTCTCTAAATCTATGAGAAACATCCTCTTCAATCTCTACCTCCTTATGGATGATTGAATTGAAATAATGAAAATAGTTAATCTGTGGTATCTCTTGGTTATCAATGTTAAGTACTCCCTTGTTTTGAAATTGCATTCCATATATTCTGATTGGTTTATTCAAGAACATCCCTCCATAGTTCTACCTTGACATGTACCCCCTCTCTACTCTCGTCAATCAAAACAGTGTCATTGGCAAACACATTGCCTAGTCAACTCATCCATAACTAGGAAGAGATACAGGCCCAATGCAGACCCCTAATATAAACCTACTATGATTGTAAATTCACTTGTCTTTGCCCCAGTTACCCTAACAGTAGTTATCATTCCTAAATATATTTACTTGAGATCCCTCTCTTTTACAAAACTCACCAAAGGACCTCTCTCGGTTCCTTATCATATGTGTTCTCCAAATCAATAAACACCATATGAAGATCTTTCTTTTTCTCTCAACTTTTCCATCCGTCACCTAAGTAAGAAAATAGCTTCAATAGTTGATTTCCCTAGCATAAATCCAAACTGATATTCAAAACTCTATTTTCAATTTTTTTTGGTAATGATTGTATTAAATAAAAGGAAATATACAAAAGCAGAATGAGCTGTACTGCAAACGAATTACAAAATTATCCCGATTGAGAAAAAAGCATTGAAACAGCATCCCTAGTTTCATTTCTTAAAAGTGTAAAAAGTGTATCTTTCTTCTCAAAGAGGATCTTATGAGGATAATTGTAATCAGGGAATGCCCTTCCCAACTTGTTTTTATTTATTTATATATTGCTCTCACTAAAACATTTCAGTCATTACCTATAAAAGAAAAGATAGAACTAAAATTTTCTTACATTATATAAGTTTTTTTTATGTATACATTACATAAGTTATCATCCCATCAGCAATTTGTAGCAGTAGCCAAAACAAAACTGGGAAGGAGGACAGCTAATCTAAATGGTTTGTAAACAACCAAGTGATGTGGACTATCTATCAAGATACAAATGGATAATGAGAATCACAATGTGTCCAAAAAGAAATCAAAGATTCACGATGCTCCACATATGACTCAACAGATGTGATAATCCATTTTACGTTCCATCTAGATTTTTCGGTACCGTAGATATCTTCAAATACATGTGGACTGAAGCTGCAAATATCAATTTGTCCTTGACTGATCCAAAAAAAGAAAAGTGAAAACATATTTTTCCTTGAAAACCAGAGTGTTTGAGAATCGGTTCCTTGATATGCATGAATACTCCAGATTCGATGAGCTATATAAGGTTAAATTACAAACTGATGAAGATCAAAAGATCAACACCATCAGGAATCACTTCCCTTCTTTATTCTCCTGCCTAGGGATGTTAAAATTTGAATATAAATGTCATGGTTTCAAACTGATACCCATGACATATATATATAAAAGGTGCATTAAATTAGAGTTATTAAATGTCATAACAATATCAAACTGAAGTTTGCATCTCAAAATATGAATGCAACCATGATTGGTCTTCAGGAGTCAGAATGGTGCATGAATCCAGAAAGGCACACAAAACTCTGAAAGAGATAGAAGTCCTGAAACCAAATCAAAAGCTACAATCCATGGTAGGATACCTTTCTTTCTATTTATTTTCTAAAAAACCTACAACCCCAATTGCTTCATTTAGAATAGCAGGTAAAATAAAAAGATAAAATGAGAAAAAAAAAGGCTAGGAAAACACTCCCCCCCCCCCCCACCGAAAAAAAAATCCAAAACATAGAATAAACAAAATGATATGGGAAGTATACCATCTCTTGTATCTCTAAATTCAAGAGCATGCATCAAAATGTTGGGACATGACCCCTCTACATGTTCCACTACTTTGATTATATTATGAAATCGTGAAGTTTATCTATCTAAAGGACACTGGCCATAGTGTTTCCATGTTAAAATGCTAGTGAGGCACCTTCAATCCATGGTCCATTGCTCAAACAGGAGACTACAACCTTTTTTCAAAGATTCAAACACGAGACCTCGAAATATAGAGGGAATGCCGCAACCACTAGACCAAGAGGGCATTGGCATTTAAGAAAATCTCATAATCTAAATAGCAGTACTGGGCAATAGTGAATATCAAGATACACAAAACTTCGTGTCCACCAAGGATACAAAAGTCTGGCCCGATATATCAATATAAACAAGCTAACATCAATTGTGTAACATAATTACCTTTGCTGCCTTAGCTATAAGTTTTTTCTCCTTTTCTGTTGTGAACCAGGTTCTTTTAGGACGTGAATAGATTTCATCCTTATGTGCAATCATATTTTCTGCCTGCAAATGTCATGAAAGTCCAAGTATTCATATTAGCGACTAAAGCTTAAGCAAACATCCATTTGGACACTACTATCAGAGCCCTGCTAGTATGAGCACAAATATATGATGGTGATCCCAGACACTGGCATGGAAGATCCAACATCAATTATTTTTTCTATGCTCCTCCAAGCAAGTGGCTTCAATTATGGACATATGTTAAGTTACCAATACGACCTTTGCTATAGAGTAAACAAAGTACAACTAGATACATCATAGATATAACTCCAAGCATTAACACTTGGATCAAGAAGTAGAATTGTGAACCTTTGTTGCTTCCATTTCAGCTTTTCTAAGGGCCCTCTCTTCCCTGCACAGAGTAGGTGATTCTTATCAAGATGTTTAAAAAATTAATTACTGAGGATAACATGATATATAAAGTCCATTAAGAACCTCTCTTCTTGAAGAATGACAGCAACTTGATCTTCCATTTGTTCAATTATCTGACACCACTTAGCTATTGATTGTTCTGCAACTATTCGACTCTTCAGCTTTGAACCAGCTCTCTTTGCCTATCACATTAAAATCATGCTTCCAGTTAAGTCTTAATATAGTCCATTGAAACCACTGAACAGCTTCCTGAGAAGCGAATTTTCGTCAACAGTTTACAGTCTACTTAAAATTAGAGAACATAGCATATAAATAAAATTCAACACCATGCTTTAATTAATTTCTTCTGCAACTTAAAAAAAAAATCTTTTGATACAGTTTTCAGAATCACAAGGATCAAAAGTAATTAAAATGTGTGTGTGTGCACGTGTGTGTTTATTTTTGGTAGCCGCAACCCAATAAAAAAAGAAGAAATTATTTGCTGGGATAAATAATGGTTAGCTAATATTACTAGTATCTTTCCATTTATGAGTTTTTGGTAATCATTTTTGGGATCCTCCTCCTTCCGCAAACTCAGTTTTGTGACCCTTAAGCCATATATGAATTCACTTGAGAAGATAGCATTGGGTTTAAACATTTTTTCAAGCTAAAATGATGAAAAATATTTAGGTTGATCTCATACACAGAGATATAGTATCTTACTTATATATTAAAAAAAGATTTGTTATAATAAGAGTTAAGTAATCTTAATATGTGATTAGGTGAACTAAACTAAATTCATTTCCAAAATTTAGGAAAAGTATTCAAACATTGACCGGACTATGAAATTTTGTCCTCCCTTGTTTAAACGTGACATGTGTTTCTGAGAAAAAAAGGTTATGTACTGCATGGTCCTATGAGAGGAGACTCGTTGTCCTCTCTCTAACTGTAAGTAGAGGAAGATGTTAATGTCTTGTAGTATGTTATGCAACACTATATTATAATGTTATGTATTGTACTAGGTGATGCAGCAAGTTATGGGATGAGGATATCCTGCCACATAGCAGCCTCAGGGCCTACTAGAAGGAGGAAGGCTCCCTTGACCCTTTGGATTGAGTAGGATACCTAGAGAGGGCCACATGTCAAGTCTAGAGAGGATTGGGAGCATTTGGAGGCTCAGTTTTTGAGTTATTTTATGTTTGGGTCATGTGAGCCCCACTTTGGCAGCATGTGCCTTTTATTTTTCTTCTCGTTTTTGTGTCTTTTATTGGTTTGAGGGGTGCTACATTATATTTTATAGTGGAGGCCCTTAGTTGCAATTTGTTTTAGTTTTACAGTTAAGTTGTTATTAGTTTAGTTAAAAGTTGGAAGTTTCTTAAAATAGCAAGTTGCTATTTAGAAATAGCGTTTTGAATTTTAATTTGTAATGGAAGAGAGGGCAAATCGTGGGCTACATAAGGAGACCCACCCGCATTGTTTTTACACATGAATTATTGAATGAAATTGGTTGGTTTTCTCTTTCAAGTTTTGGTGCCAAGCTTGGAACCCTAAGGTATAGATTACCTAGGGTTGTGTAAGTAGGGATTACCACACAAGGTACTTCGTCTTCTTCTTCTTCTAATTTTCTGTTTTGTTCGCTGCCCCATTCTCCAAACCCTAATCCTACGCTGCAAACCCATATCTCCATTAACCTTCTTCAATTTTCATCACAAAGACCTAACACCACAACCCTATTCCATCACCCAAACTACAAACCCATTCCTACTGATTTCCCACCATAAAAACCTAATTTCCCATCAGCAAAACCCTAATTCCGAAAAATCACTAACCAATCGGCCACATAAAGACACCAGTCCCCTTTGATTTCTATCATCCAATTCCTCCATTAAAACCCCTCACATGTGGCACCCTTTTCTCTGTTTTCCCTCATTAAAATTGCATCCATCAATCTCTAAGACAGCAAAACCTAAACAAATGATCATCTTCCTATTATTTTCCTGATTTCTTTAAGAGGACTGCGACCCTGAATAATCAAATCCTGAGGTAGCATCAAAAGGGGAATATTTCTCCCTGATATTGATTTCAAGATAGAGTTCTCCTTGTTTCATAACCTGCGGCACCACCTATTTGGGTTTCTTTCTTTCATCACATCAAGAGAAGCCTGAACCCAGCAAATCCTCTACCTATGGCTGCTGGAATTCTCACTCGCGTGTGTGTGTTTTACTCCTTGAAGGAAGTACAACAAAAGCACTTTGTCACTACATGCCCAGGAGAAGGCTTCAAAGACCCTTGTTGAAGTATATTAATTTGTGTATCTCCTAACACCTTAAGGTTTTGGGAGAGTTGAATAATTTACTGTCAACATGGTATCAGAGCAGGTTGGGTCGTGAGTTCGAATCCCGGTGGAAATATTTCCATGGATGTAGTGTTGTGCACATGTGTACACGTTGTGTGGACCCGTGCCTAGCTCCCTAGGAGAGAACAGTGTTCCTCCTTAGGGGGGATGTTGAAGTTTATTAATTTGTGTATCTCCTAACACCTAAAGGTTTTGGGAGAATTGGTTAATTTACTGTCAACAAACCTCACCGCCATACCGGACACATTGTACATACAATTTTAGGCTTTTGTACATAGATAATCTAGAGTAGTCTAGATTGTTCTAGAGAGATCCAAAGTGTTCTAAAGGATTGAAAAAGGCCATGCACTTTGGATATTTCTAAGGAGGATTCTAGAGACCTCCATTTGAAGAGGGAGGAGGCCCTTCTAGAAAGGGCCTAGAAAAATCCTAGCCCTTAGATGAGAGACACATGGCATAATTCTAGGGTATGGAGGGGGCCTTGGAGGCCTATAAAAAGAGCCTTGTAAAACATTCTTGACTTGTGAGCAATAAAGCATTCAGTTTCCCTCTTAAGTGTGCTCTTAGTTCTCTACACACTAAGTGTTGATTCGGGTAAGGCGGACTCATCCACTAAGTCGGGGAGTAGTGAGTGCCGCACGGTCTTAGGAACTTGGAGAAGCTAAGTTCGTGACAACTTGCCGTTACCACATCTAACAAGGTTGCTACCATCAATACACTTCAGAAATGATACTTGTGTGGATTATTTGTTGCCCAACACAACACCACAGTGTTGTTACCCATCAAATCACAACAGATTTGGTACTGATTACACTAGTATCTGCTGTCCTAGACATTACATAGCACTACTATTCATTATACATCACAAAAGTGATAGTTTCCATTAGTGATGACTGCCCCAGGCTTCCATCACAGAGAGCTGCTGATTATTACTCAAAGAATTCTTGTTGCTGACTGATTCCAGTAGACATCCATACTTGTGATTTATTACATTAGAGCTTGCTGACCAGCACTACCACAGGTTATCTCTTTTCAGCAGATATACTCATACTTGTAACACTTGCTGCTCAGCCAGACACCTTTCTATTACCAGCCTGTTTTGCCATATACCATACCCTATTATACCTACATATAATCCCTTGTGAGTCACCCAAAACCCCACTCTTACCCATTGTTTTAACTTTTAAGTCCATACCTGTCACACCCAGTTGTTTTTGGTTCAGACTGAGAACCCATAACCCATACCTGAACAACCCCTTGCACTCTTAACAGAAAACCCCAAGCCCCACCTTCTAGTTTGTAACTCCTACAGGCCTTTAATATTTGATTGTTTGCTGATTTCCAGAAGTTGGATGTGAGTTAATAACTATAACATCTATATCTTTGCTGATGGATTCTTCATGTGGTTTGTTTCTTTGAAAATTGAGTTGTTTTATTACTAAATCTATTAATTGGCTTAAGTGCACTTGTTAGAAGGATAGGAATATTGTTTATGCACTCTTTTTGATGTGTATAATTACCTTGGATCTCCTATTGCATTTGTTTTCACTTACATGCTGCATCTTTGGTGTTATCAGAGCTTGTGTGCTGCATCAATTTTGGAATTAGTGTCAGGTTATCAGTTGACTCCAATCCAGTTGAGTTCTTGGGATCATTGGTGGGTTATTCAGTTCATTGGAGAACTATTATTTCAGCTAGTCCTATTTAGTTGGGTTCCTGTGGAGGTTAGAGGAAAAATTTTGGAAAGGGGCCTAAACCCTAAATTTTTTGGAAATGACCCTAAAACACTGATATTTATGGAATCTCTGAAAAGATAAGATAGTTTTTCTTTTAAACATTGAGTTCGTTTTCCCTTCCGGGAGACAACTAAAATAGCGATTAGTGACTGTATTGATTAGAGCCTTATTTCTACATCTTTTGTTGAAGAGCTCCTACAAAATTCAAAAAATCAAAGATATTATTGATATGTTAAGGACCATATTATTGATCATAGTTGCAGGGAAGCTTGACTTAGGGTGCGAAGCTCGCTTCCTGAGAAGCTCGTTGAGGAAGCTAATTTGATTCGGCTTCCCCAAAGTTGGGGAAGTGTGAAAATGCATTTTAAAAAGCGTAGGAAGCGTTAGGGAAGCATTTGGGGAAGCATGAAAATTGAATAGGGAAGCATTATTTGCACACACAAAAATCCACTAGTTTAATTATTTTAGCAATTAACTAACCAAATGCAAACACATTTCATTATTTTAGCAATTCAGTAAAACCCCTAACCAAAAACCCAAATAAGTATGCAAGCAATATATTGTAAAAATTAGTATAAAGCTAAGGCCTATGTGATATTGCTACAGTTCGAATGCATTTATGGCTTAAGCACACAATAAAAAAATAATGATTCTTAGGTATTTTTGTTCGTAATTAGTTGCACATCTATATCATGATTCTTAGACACTTGCATATTATAATACCTATAATTTTGGTTTGTTTATTATTACCATGTTGACGTTATCACTTGATTGTACTGTAGTTGTATTTATTCATTGTAACTCATTGTTATATCACTTATTGTAATTGTACCTATTGATTGTAGATTTAGTTATTTACTTCTATTAGTATTATCTATTAGCATATTATTTTGATTTCATATCCTACTATGGAATAAATCTATATATAAATCACTTCCTAAGTACTCCCTAATCGCTTATTGTTTGCTTCTTGATTCCCAATGATTTACTAAGCATCGCTTCCCGCTTCTTGCTTTCGCATTGCTTTTCGCTTTCGCTTCTCGCTCTGTTAGCTATGGTTTAGACACTACATTGGTGCAACTACCTCTATCAATGACCATTGAATAAACTTGACAATTGCACCAAATTTGTGTCTGGAATATGCTACTTTTATGCCAATCTTCTTCCTTTTTAGCATGGTAGAAAGAAGAGGGTGAAATACATACATATGTATGCCTTCATCAAACTCACCACTTGCATTCTAAAGATATTTCTTGGCTTCAATGTTCATAGAATCGTCAGGAATATACATTTCTTCCAACTCAGGTTCTTGCTGATGTGATAGACCCACAAGTCTATTTGGGCACTGAGCTTTCTAATATTCAAATCCCTTACATGTAAAGCACTGCTCTAATCTTGACTTCGATGTAGAACCTTATGTATCTCGGGATTTAGATGGAGAAAATTGGCGAATAGGTATGGGAGAAGATAACGTCACACTCTTAAGACTTTGGCCTGCTAGAAGACCCACCATTAGACATCATGTTTATAGGTCCATTCTCTATGAGGGGCTTCTGATAATGATTGAAACATCCTGCACCCAGTAATGATTGAGACATAGGTTCATGGAAATCTGAGGATGTATCCCAACTTGTATAAAGCCACTAGAATCTCATCATCCCATTTGAAACCTGCATGTGTAGCCAAATGTTGAAATTGGTATATTCTTCCAACGCCATATTGCCTTGCTTCAGTTGAGTTAGTTGAATATGGGTTCCTTGATGTTAGTCATTAGGTTTGAACCACTTGTTCATGGCAGCTTTCATCTCATCCCATGTATTCATAAAACCATGCATGAACTTGAAATGACTTTCCTTGTGTTGCTTCCACCATAGATGTGTTGTCCCCTTCAATTTAGCCTTAGCAAACTGAAGCTTATGGTATTTAGGTACATCATGCCAATGGAAAAATGACTTTATGTTGTGGAGCCACTCCAAGTATACATCAAGATCTATATTTCCATTAAAATTTGGAACATTTAACCTAACAAGTCTGTCAACTTCATAATGATTAACACTTGGCTGATGCATAAATCTGGGACATTGTTCTTGCCTGGCATGTGTCATCTCATGCTGCAAAGCATGGGAGGCATCATGAGCTGTAACCTCCACAGGTTGACTTGGAGGAGTTGCATTAAATGATTCCACAACCTATATTGGTGATTTTCCAGTCTCTTCTCTCTTGGACAAGGATGTAGTAAGCATGGACCAAAAAATCAGGATTGGGCTCAGACAATGCTGATCCTGATCCGATTTAGGTATGGATTGGGCGATCCTTCAATGGATCAGCCGATCCATTGTAGATCACCCAGTCTGTGATTGGCAAAAAAACACGAGTTGGATGGTTGATCCTTGCAAGGATTGGGTCGATCTTATGCTAAGGCCAATCTGAACCTTGGGGACCGTTTGACCGGCAATCCCAATCTGATCTGGCCGATCTTTTGAACTATGGTTGTAAAGGCCTCAATACTTACTATTAGGGAGCTTAACTCAAATTTCACTTATGTCTCAAAACCATCCAATCTAGATACCACACCATCTATTATAGAATTTAATTGCACCTTGGTAGCTTCTAAATCTCGAGTTTGATTCTTAATATCAATAACCAAGTCATTGGTGCTAATCTTCATGGTGGAATTTAGTTTAGAAAGAACCCCAGAGCAATTTAGAAAGGAGTCGGATCAATTTTGGAAAGGGACTAGGACACTAGATTGAACTAGCTGATTTAACCAGTTGATAATTTTTGATGTGGAATACAATAGCAAATAACAAAAAACCAACCTAGAAAATAAAATTTTGAATTTCGGACTGGGGCAAAATTATAATTTTTCAGATTTGGGAAAAATTACGAAAATATCCCTTTGACATGTCAGAATATCATGAAATTTGAACGGCAAGTATAGCACTCAAAAACTTCCTTCGTTCAAAATTTCAGGATTTTTGGACTTCTAGTTTGAGAAATATTCAATTTCCAAGTTTCAGATCTAAAGTAAATTCCAGAAAATCCATAAATATACAGTTGTAAACTCTAGATTAAAATTAAAGTAAGCGGAATTTGAGGACGGGGTTTGAGGGCTTTTAAAGAGGACTTATTGGGCAGCAAAACCCTACAACAATAGTAGGGAAAATGAAAGGTGTAGAGGGTGCGATTGATAGTGTATATGGTGCCCACGAATTTTGATCAGAAGTGAGGATGGCAATAAAAAAACTACCACAGAAACAGGGTTTTGAAGAGGAATTATTCAAGGACTTAAGTACAACAACTAAGGAATAAAATTATTAATAATACCTAAGGTTATCAACTCCAATAAACCCTTTAAAGGAATCTGTTAATTTTCCCTAATAGGAGTTAAAAAAATTCCACTCAACTAGAACTATGTCTACGGAATTTGGAATCACTTCATCCCTTGAACATGGCTTCCTATGAATCAGAACAAAGAAAAGAAGATAGAAGATAATGGGAATAAGAAGGAAGAAAACGATGGAAGAGGTAAGGGATGGGTTTGTAGTGAGGTGGAGAAGAAAGTGGTGATGGATTTCATGATGGGAATGGGAGTGTCGTGGTTAGAAAAAAAAGAAGAGAGAGAAAGAGAGGGAGCTTGGTCTACAACCACTCAATTGGGTATCCAATTAATCCAGATTTTTATTAATCTTCTTCAATGAGAAATAAGGGGTAGGGGTGCCTATTAATAATAGGCTTGCAAGTTGCCAAAACAAAAAAAAATGTTTCCTAATTTAGAAACTACTAAAATCCAAGCAATTCCTAAAACTAATATTTCCTAAACTTTAACTACCCAAAAATAAGGAAAAGAGGGGCTGTCGACATGTGATATGGACCCCACATGTTGACTGTAAAAATATCCCAAATTGCCTAATCTACCCTTGGCCATTGGCCTTATTACATAGACATGCCCCCAAACTAAAAAAACACAATCAAAATGGCTCAAAAGGCTTTACTATAAGAACACTTGAAATAAATGTACCCCCCATGTGCAGCATGTCTAAAGCTTCTTGGACTTGGACCTAGGTCTCCACAAGGGTTATCTACGGTTCATCCAAGCTATGGATGCTGCATTAATGTTAAGGGAGACAAATTGTGCTAGGGAGATGATGGGCTTGATAAAGTTATTTCTTTGAGAGAGGGAAATTTCGTTCTTGTGCTCGAGCCCATAGATTTATTGATTGATATAGTGCACTGCAACCATGAGGTATGTGTTGAGCCCAAGTTACCTACCAAAAGAGGGGGAGGGGGAAAAAGAAAATATTCTTTTTCAATTTTACTTCAATTATGGGACGTAGTGGAGCTGTTTGGTAGTAGTTATGATTGTTTCAGTTGTTAATTATATTCTATTTTTTGCTGCTTCTTATTATGATTACTTAATGAAATGCAAAGCTATGTAGCATAGTTATTTTATGCTTGCTTTGCTTATTCAACTGATTCCCTCTGATAATGTTGCGATTTATTTGGCCAACAAATAACTTTGTTTCCTTGGATTTCCTTTTTGTTCAAATTTCAATCTTTTCGTTTAGTGTGAACATATAAAGATCTTCTACGTAACAAATATCCTTTTTTTTCTCCCCCTTGTTAATCATCCAAGTTCCTGTTACCCTACAGACACTTAATTTGTTCTACCTTTTCTTCTTAATACTTACTGAAAAGTTTCCCTGAGTTATTCAATGCTGCATTTCTTCATCTTTTTCCCCTTCCCTTAATTATTCTTATCTGTATGATTATCTGAAAGTAATGAACTAAGTTCTTTGTGATACAAGTATGTTACTTGAGCTTATTACCTTTTAGTGCCTTATTGTAACATACGTAGATGAATGTTTGGTCTTAGTCCGAAGAGACCGAGGAGAGATGGGAAACCAGCAACAGAGAGAACATCTAACAACCATAATTCGGATATTGTGGACCGTACTGATCGGGATCAAAAGCATCGCAGGCGGTTGCAAGATGCTTTACCACTTGAGGCTCCACTAGCACCCAAGTCTAATGTTGGAACTGATGTTGCAAACAAAGATTTGGACAAGAAGGTCAACAGACTGCAAGATGGCTCCAAACGTTCCTCGGATCCAACTGAAGTACATCGGTCTCGATCTTATCTTCAGGTTTTGTGTCAACTCATTAATGTTCATCTTGGTAAACATTTTATATGTTCTTTACATAGTCAACTGCTTCAGTTTGGTAGTACACTGGTTAATTGAGCTTTGTCTTTCATATTCTCTTTCTTGTTCTGGTAGAGATTTGGCATAAACATGGTAACTGCTGTGCTAGAGTAGCCCTTGCATTTGACATGTTACTGCAATTGGGCAACTGTATAAATATTTATGTTAATATTAGTTTATGAAGAGTAATTCTCAATTGGTTTGGGCAATGACTTTATGTGAGGATTCCTAATGCTAGAGGCGTCTGCTAGAGAGAAACCAATGACTCTTCCAGGATAATGTATCTCCGCCTGATGACCTTGCATCAAACTTTGAAGTTTCAGCTTGTTGGTAGAGATCATTGTAGGAAAAGAATAGAAGCTGAGATTCATTCATTACTCTAGCTTGGGCTCCGACAAGTGGTGATATTTTGACATAATTTCTTCGTATGTTAATAATTTCTTTTTTGGGTTTATTTCTGGTTCAGGTCCCTAAAGCTCAAAACTCTATGGTTGACAACTTGGCAAATTGGGGGGTCGGGTTCTCATTGGTGTTCATTGGCAGTGAGCGGATTAGAGTAGTGGGTTGTATTTTGGCTTGCCGCATCTGTGTGCTTGCTTCTTGTTGTATTCTAGTTTTGCTTGCTTTTTTCTTAATAAAATCACTGTTAATTATTAAAAAAAAATAGTTAGTTCATATGCTAATTATTCCTGAGGATAAAAGATAGATTCATTTAATAGAGAAAGAAACACTTAACATATGCTTTGCAAACTAGTTTAATATTTCAGATGGAATGTCAAATCTGAGTAGAAGGAAAAGTCAGCTAAGAAGACTTCTAAATTAGAAAGTAACTATTTTGGTTCTTTGAGGGTTAAGTGTATTCCTTGATGACTAGTGTCAGATTATGATACTTGACAATATTGATGCAACATGTAAACATATAATTTTACTACCAATTGACTTATCCTTATGTCTATAGATTTATCTGCCCCAAAGATCACCAAAGGATCACATTGCCAGATTAATACGGATTTGTCTAAATCTTGTCTCATCTGAAGCTTTTTTTCATCCTATGCTCAAATAACCAATGATATTTGTTTTAAATTTTGATTACCTGGTTGTTATTCAGTGTATAAAAACCCTTTTTTTTTGTCTGGCTTGATGTAGTGGGATTCTTGTTTGGACCCTTGCCTTTGAGTTCATTCACCATTTGTATAACAATCTTAGGCCTGCCTGTGCATGTCTTACATACAGCACAATGAGCGTGGTAGTGCTGGGCAAGGTGGTCGAAACTTCGTTCACAGTGCAACGGCTGGTGCGCTTTCCTATGGTTTCCTTTAACTTGCATAGTTGTTTGAACTTCTCTTACTCATTTCTATGTGATATTGGTAGTCTAATTGAATATTTAAATCCAAACAGTACACAGTATGTATGCTCACCAACTAGACATTCTGATTTATGGACCAAATCTTAGATTGTACTCTCCTGAAAATCATTCCAATCCTATACCCCTGGCTATCTGATCAAATTTTCTACCTAATCAGTAAATCAGATCACTATATGGTCTCCCAAAAGAAAAAAAAGGTATGATTGGATGTTTGGGATCATCTGATTGCAGTGATTTTCAGCCATATGAAATACAAGTATTGGCCATTTGGCCTGTCAATTGGATGGTCTGGTTAATGGGCATATGTACTATAGTGGTCAACAGAAAAATGTGTACTGGATAAATGCTTGAAAAATCTTTTTTTTCCCTGGTATAATAACCATAGGGCTGGCACCTTGTTTTGGTTATTTGTTTTGGTTATTCCTTTTATGTGTTTTTTTCTCATTGTTCCTTATTTTTGCAGAGCGTGGATGGTGGAAGGATCCAAAGGATCAGTCTGATGATAGGATAGCTGACAAGGTGGGGTCATCTGACATGCAGCAAAGAGATGAGAGGACCCAAGCTCGGGTAAATGATAGTGGTTGGAACCATGATGGACTCTTTGAATTGGGGACGGAGCCACTACCCCCTGCAAAAAAAAGACCTGCATTTAGGGAGAAGAAGATGCCGCCAGACTCTGGACCTGTAGGTGTAATGGCAACAGAATCTATTAAGCCGAGCCGTCTTGACCGCTCTATGTCTGGAAGTGAGCGAAGGGAGGAACGAGGGGGCCGCTACCCCCGTGACTTGGACAGACCTGAGAGACCATTCACAGGAGACCGTAGACCACTACACAGGGAAGATATACAGAGGATTGGGCCTCCTTCAAGAGAGAGGTTCCATGGTGGCAACGGCTTTAGGGGAAGAGAGAAATTCAGTGGGAGGCATGGGGAAAGAAACCAGTATAATCCTAATGGTTTACGTGTGGAGAAGTGGAAGCATGATCTATTTGATGAAGCCAATAAGAGTCCAAGCCCAAAGAATGAAGAGGATCAGATTGCAAAGGTTGAAGCTCTCTTGGCTTTGTAGCAAAAGCAGTTTGGGGGGTTCTTAGATTGATGACTTTGAAGCATCAGTTCATAGATGCTTTTTAGTAATTCTTGTTGCCTTTGTTTTCACAGTGGAGACATTTCTATTCTAATTAGTTTCTGTTGTTATAAGTTAAGACTGCCGTCAGCTGAATCTCTTTCATTCGTGTTTGTTTCAATGTTCAGAGGACATTTGGCACTGAGGAACTTTTTGTCTGCTGTTTTTTTTTGTAACCTGCAAATCAGGGCACACTGTAACAAATAAACAAGTTTATCCTAGTCACTTGAGTCCCCAGTTTCCAATTGTCCAGCAAAAGTTTTAACAGTGTAAAGAATGTGATTGGTTTGGGAATGAAGTTTACAGAGTATATGGTATGGTAATAGCTTTAGATTTATCGTTTGCCTAGGAGATTAATCTACCATGAGTTAATTTATTCTAGGTGGAAATGCATGCCCTTGATGTTTGTTTCTTCATCCCAAAAACCTGAATCTTACTGTCAACTTGAAGCCAACTGCAACCAGGTTCCTTCTTCATCCCTCCGACTCTCATCTCTTCCCTCAACTTTACCACCTCAGCCCATCTCCCTGTTGCTGCGAACACATTCGACAACAGCACCAAAGTGAGTGGCTTGGCAGGTAGACCTGCTGTCATGATCTTATCTGCGACCTCTGCTCCTCTCTCCCACTCTCTAGATTCATACAAGCAACTAGAAAGGTTAGCCTTAATGATTCTCCGCATTCTGCTGGCAATCTTCGGATGAATTCCTCAGCTTCCTCGAACCTCCCTCCGCCAGACAACAGGTGTACCATACAAACTAAATGGTCCATCTCAGGTTTGATCTCCATAGAGTCAAATATGCTCCGCCCACGATCCACAAGCCCACCATGGCTGCATGCAGATAAAACACAAGAATAAGTGACTTTATTAGGCTTCAACCCTTCTCCCTTCATCTCTTGAAAAAGTTGGATAATCTCCTTTGCTCTTCCATGGTGGACCAATCCTCCCATCATTGCTGTCCATGAAATAAGGCTTCTCTGTTTCATGCACTCAAAGACCTTAAAGTCCATCTTCTAAGCTTCCGCACTTCGAATACATATCAAACCACGCGAATTTTGCCACCAAGGCTGGTTTTTACACTTAAAGAGTGGACCTGCTTGCCATAGTCGAGCATGACTAGATTGGTGCAGATTGCCAGAATTGCTGTCATAGTGATATCATCTGGTTCTAGTCCATATTCCATGATAGCAGCAAAAACTTGCAGACCCCATTCTCCTTGATTGCTCTCTCCATACCCTTCAATCAAACAGTTCCATGAAGCGACATCTTTCAAACCTAGCCCTGCAAAAACCGTGAGCGCGTTTTCCATGTTTTTGAACTTTGGAGTACATTCTTATCATTGCGCAGCCTGTGAAGCCATCAAAATCCGAACCCGTTTTAACTGCAAGGCCATGGAGTCTCTTCCCATCTGCACCATCCTCTAAACAGGCTGCAATGGTAGCAGAAAGAGCAAAACAACTTACACTCATTCCAGATTCTCTCATTATTTGAAACTTTTCTAGTACAGGTTGTGAGAAGCCATTCTGTGATAAACCAGATACAAGCGAGTTCCATGAAATTTGGCCAGGTTCTGGAATTTATTGGAAAACCATCTCAGCTTCAACAGCCCGCCGGCACGCCATGTATAGAGATATGAGAACATTGGAGACCAAAACATGTGCAGGGAAGCCTCTCTGAAGTACGTGGGAGTGGAGCTGGTGGTAGAAACAACAACCAATTAATAGGTCAGCATTGTTACAAGCTACATGGAAATCCGTACTTTAAACACAAGTCTTAAATGGGTAGGTGCAAATGACCCACCATGGCCCGTGCGTGCGTGCGAGTGGCGAGACAGACTTGTCTGTGGGGATGAACCCCGTATCCACTAGTAGTAAATTATCCAAGTGAAGACAATATGAACCGCCAAAATATATAGAACAAAATTGGTCAAGTTAGCAAGCTGTGGGTCACCGCAATCCTTGGGCCAGACATTCTTGCTTGGAGCAAGCACTTAGGGCACTGGCGTAGGTGAATTGGTTAGGGGGAGAATTCGGGTCTTGAGACACCATGGATGAGAAGAGCTTGAGAGCGCTGTCACCTCTTCCACACTTGTAACACCCTGTTTTGTACAACGGCATTTCGGGATTTTCCCGTATGAAGAGGAATAAAAAAATACAAAAGAGGGGTTTTACCATTATTGTTCGTTGGTGAATCGAGAGAAAGCTGAGGAGTGACAATGAGAGAAAAATTGAGGAGAAGAAGAGAAAAAATAGGGGAAAGATGAGGTTTCTTGCGAAAATCGACCTAATTCCGCAAGAGAAGATAAATTAACCTCTCATTCTTCAATTTTTAGTGGTGTGTGTAGGATTTTGAGGTGTCTTTTGCTTTTTTAGGTTAACCTTAATTTGTATTTTGAAGAGGTAGATTCTTATGTTAACATTTATAGAATTCATGACTTCTATTTGTTATTTTTTTTTTATAGAATTCAAGTAAGAACTGAAAAAGATAGTTGTAGGTTTTGAATTTGTTAGGGTTTTTGTTATAAACTAGTGGAATTAGTTAGGACTTTATCTTTTAGAGCAATATTGAAGCTTTTGAAAAGAATACCATGTGATTAAACTATAGATTACTATGCATGTGCTGTTTTCTTGAATAATTTAGGGATATTATTAATAATGTTCAATAAACCTTGGTATACAAGCTTTTGAATTATACTATAATGAAATAAATGTTTGCTTATGATGCTTGCTGTCCAAAAAATCCCAATAGTTACAAAATAAGTGGTGAAACTATATTCTAGAGTAAAATTGTAGTTAATTATGAGAATTTGAAGAATATATTCAGGGTGGGTGATGAACATTACATTGTGATGCATAAGAATGTATTTATAGATATTTAGAGGTTACACAACACCTTTTATTATGCACTGATAGTGCAAGAAAGCCGCTACACATTATATTGTCACACTGGGTTGTAGTATTACTATATGGTTGAGTATGCTACGACAAGACATCTTATTACATTGGGTGGTGTCTTTATTATGACTGGACTATTGATGTGTCTATCATGAGAATTGTGTTGTGGTCTTATGTATTCTCACGTGGGTAGAAATGATGTTATATTATGATAAATATTTCCTACATATCGAGATGTGGAGCTTTCGTGGCTGAGTTTGGTTTTGGGCGACAATTAGGTGGACACACCTATTACTAGTTATCTTTATATATTGAGATTCAAAAAGAGTCCCAGGGCATGGTGACCCAGAGCTACTGACGTGACCCTAGAGGGAGATCACTAGACTGGATTCATGGGGCCATAGAGCTTGTCCCCGCGAATTTGAGACTTGGAAGAGATCCCCGAACTTGATCAGTCCAGAACTGCTGATGTGACTGTCCTATTGGGAAGATCGCTAGACGGGATCTAGGAACAATATTATATATGCTAGTCTCCATGAGATGGTGATGGATGTTGTTTTACAATTGCTATTATGAGGTCTATTTCTTATACATATTGATACCCAATGTGATCGCCTACTATTGGTTAAATTGTTATTTCTTTGTATTGCTGTTATTTATAAGATGATAAATGTTCTGCTCTTTATTTGAGATAGATTGATGTTGTTTATATTATCTGTTGATTGCATTTTATATGCATAACTTATATTGTTTATGTTATCTGTTGGCTGCATTTTATATGCATATGATATGTTTATATTATCTGTTGGCTGCATTTTAGATGCAGATCTTATATTGTTTATATTATCTGTTGGTTGCATTTTAGATGCAGATCTTATATTGTTTATATTATCTGTTGGCTGCATTTTAGATGCAAATCTTATATTGTTTATATTATCTGTTGGTTGCATTTTTTTTGCATATCTTGATGATGATTGCATACATATTGTGGGCGTGTGTATACTATAAATTGTTGAAGGTTTGGTTTGCTTTTTTGAGCCGTGTAAGCTCACCCAAATATTAACATCTCGCAAAGGAAGCACCACTTGTTGCAGCTCACACTGAGGACCATGATCCGAAGTGAGTGTAGTCGGGCCTCCAGTTATATAGTAGAGTCGGAGTCCTCACATGTTTTGTAGAGTTATAGGGTTAGAGAAGCTTTGTGGATCTTGGTGTACGTTTTATATATTTTAGTATTCTACTTTTTGTATGGAACCATGTATATTTGGACTCTTGTAAATTATATTTTGCTATATGAGAATAGGGGGCTGTCTGGTGGACAGCGTTGGTTACATATATATGATTGAGAGTATATTTGATTTTTTTATCAGGTTTTTCATTTATTGACGAGGGATTTATTTTCTCATGGGCCCTATTTACGGGAAGATGCTACCAAAATTGTTACTATGGATCAGAGAGGATATGTGTAACACCCCATGTTATGCTTTGAGGGTAAAATGGTAATTTTATATTACAAGGGTAACGTTATCCTTTCATATGTTTAAATAGATCATAGAGTAGTGAGGAACCCATTAGACCAAGCTAGAAGTATAAGACCTAAGTTGGACCTCGAATCTGTTAAGTTCAAAAGTTATCATAATTTCGCATTTGGGGTACCTTTACGGGCCCACTGATACAAATCCCAAGATAATTGTGGATCATGCCATACCTTGATGGAAATATCTATGAGTCTACTTTCTATAAAAACAATGTATAATTATGAGTTTCCTAAAAGAAGTTATGCCAATTTTACCACAAGGTGTATGTGCTGATAAGCTTGTGTATTTGGGGTAACTTCTCAGGCCCACTAACACAAATCCAGATGGAAATATATTATGATACA
The DNA here is from genome assembly GCA_025762735.1 of Platanus orientalis. Lineage (NCBI taxonomy): Eukaryota > Viridiplantae > Streptophyta > Magnoliopsida > Proteales > Platanaceae > Platanus > Platanus orientalis. Next base: position 13,050,495 of record JAOXJP010000012.1, on the reverse strand, counting down.
TACCTTGTTAGAAATTTATTGAAGTCTAGTTTCTAACCCAACAAACGGTTTGCAAAAAGGAGTTTTCTAGAGAAATTTATGGGCATTTTAGTACGAAGGGGTCAAACATGAAAAAATGGCATCCGGATGAATCCGACCCATACCGGTTGGATCCGCACTTAACGGATGGATTTGACAACTATCTGGATCGATCCAAGATCTCAGATATTTATAAAATTATTCACAGAATAGTATCGGATCGATCCGATATCCCCGTGGATCGATCCGATACCCCTTTGGATAGATCTGACACCCTTCAGATCGATCCGAATTGACCCAAATTGCGATTTTTTGGGGCAAAATCGATATTTCTTCATTTTAGGGAGTTGGGATTCCCCAACTCGACCAAAAACCCTATAAATATGATAAATAAAACCTAATGACTTTATTTTACACCAAAAGAGAAAGAGTTAGAGAAGTTTAGAGAAATTTGGGAGCTAAGTGTGAGAGTTCTTCCCCAATTGGATAAGTTATCTTCAAACTTTAAAAATAGGCTAGAATAAGTGTTCTTCTTTCTAGATCTAGCCTAAGTAAGCATGGATTTTTATTTTCTTATCTAAGTTTATGTATTCTAACCATAAAATGCTTTGGTATCTTTTAAAGGAATGAAGAGTTGGCAAAGGCTAAGAGATGTTGAAGGAGGATCCTCTGGTACATTGAAGGTTTGAGTTTTTGGTGAGTGAATATTCGATTTATGCTCACTTTTCCATTCTTACGATCATAGATTTGTACAAAATGATCTTGGATTTGGTGGTTCTACATCTATTATTTGTGAGCTTGATTACTTGCTTATGTAGAACCTTGATTTTATGGATTGTGTAAGTGGATAGGTTGTTTATGCTGTACTTTCTTCTTCCTAGGTTTATTGAAAAATGTTTCTACTTTATGTTTGCTAAGATTTATGGATTTTAATCTCTATGGGAATGGTTGGTGAATAAATATGCATTTTATGCACACTTTTTTCTCCTAGGATGTTAGATTTGATGGTTGAGAGTTTGTATTGGTTGATTCATCTCTATTTATTCTTGAGTAGGTTGATTTCTTGATAATGGTGAATGAAGTTTACTGTTCTTGAACATAGAAATTAGTAAAGTTCATTAAACAACCACATATCTATATATGCTTTCCCATGACCATCATATGAATCTCTGAGATCTAATCTTAAAGGAAGTTTAGAATTACCTCAATGATTTAACCGGACACAAGAATCC